>NTHP01000202.1:251387-290251 GCA_003416845.1 Oplegnathus fasciatus | reverse complement strand
AAAAAAAAAAAGAGGTCTGAGCTGTTTTAGTGAGCAGGCTGCTCAAACGGGTAGGCAGCTCCGTCACATTTGAGCAGATTCTTCCATCTAGCCTGAGGGAGCGTGGTGCTCACCGTTTGAAGATTAAAACATCCACTGTCATTTCCTGCTCCAGTGGTTGCTTTCCCAAGAAGAGTGGAGATATGAATTGTATTTTCCACCCCCTTCAGAGCTGATTATCGAGAGCCAGCCTTTCAGTGGCCTCCATGTTTCATGGTGGTCTCAGGAACAAGCCACCAAGGAGGCGGAATCGGAGGGGTGCGGATCAGCTGTGTGTTGTATTTGTGTAAGCCATTGTTCCAACCAAATACAAAAGGTGAAGCATGGCTAAATCCTTTCTACTTCCTTGTGTGGTTTTTGTGTGCGTGTGCGCACGGCCGCGTCCACGCATCTTCTTTAACACGCATGTGCCTGGCTCTGTTTTTATGTGTGTTGGTCTATTGGCGGGTCTCTGAATGTGGTTGTTGGTATGTTTAGACACTCCATTTAGTCTTCCCCTCAGCCCATCAGTGCTTTGTCAGCAGCACGTCCAGTCCGGAGAAAGGCCCGGGATAGGACTAGGTGCCGTGGTGGGGGGCTCTAATAGAGCCATCAGTCAAGTGCCTGTCCAGCCGACCATACCACAGGGCGTTAGCGTTAATGCTGAGGCACATGGCGTAAGCGCTGAGGAGCAGGGCTGTTTGTCAAAGTGCATCCAATGTGAAGGAAGTTGTTAGTTAAGTGTGTTTGCCCTGTCACACAGCTTCATGGCTATCCCACTGGAACATGTTCTGTGGCTGCTTTGGTTTTTTCTCTTTTTCTTATGTTAGAGGTATTTCAGGGGTTATTTTTTATAGTGTGCCATTTTACAAGAACTCACAACTACAATTGTAATTGTTTAATTGTTAAGGCAAAATAGCTACTTAAAGAATCACTTGGTTAATCAGTTCATTGACAACAATTTGGGCAATCTATTAATTGTTTATCAAGCCAAAATGTTGCCTAAAAAAAAACAACATTCGCTGGTTCCAATGTGAGAATGCTCTTCTTTTCTCCATTTTATATCATCTTACATTGAATATAATGTTATTTTGGACTGTTTGTCAGACAAAACGAGCAATGTTATAGACCAAACGATTAATCAGTAGAGCTAGAACAATATATCGGCCAATATTGGTAAAGGTTATGTGCTTGTGTTAAAAACATTACTACTGGCCGATATGACGTTATCTGATCTTTTCAAACTACCCAAATATTGATATCAATATCGGCCTCATCAATTAATTAATCTGAAAAATAATAAGCACAAGCACGGACATGAATGTGGGACATTCATAAACTGCTGTGCAACCAACTATTGTTCAAACCCACAAATTTATTCAATTTTCTAGCAATATCCCAAAGTTCCACAAGATACCAAACGTGCCTGACTGAATTTTGGGGAAATGTGTGTAAAATGATGAACACATCTAATATTTCCATTTGAAAGAGCCATAAAAAAAACGTTGAGTCTTGGGTTTGAATATTTTGCTAAGCGTAAAAATCACATGCCTTCTATACGAGCAGGAACAAGCCAAAACAAAATAAATATGATACTGTCAGACAGTGTGGAATGAGATGATTTTACCAACCTTAAAGCTACTTAAGGTGAAACCAAAGGGCAAAACTGGATGTTAATCAATAATGAAAAGAATCATTATTTTAACACAATCAGAGCTAGTTTACTGTGTAGCAAATATTTATTTGCAACATGAGTGGCCTAAGCCTAAGATCTTTTATGGCTATTTTAAGAGGTCGGCCCAAAGTGTGTGTGCGTGTGTGTGTATGTGTGTGTGCGTGCGTGCGTGCGCAAGCCACTTCCTGTGTGACCTTCTGGAGTGTGAGAGGAGCCACAGTGAGACATACACCGACTCTGCATGGAGCAACAGCCAGCACTGCCCACTCTGCATCATCAGATCAGCATATCACTCCAGTTCTGCTGCATCACACATCATCCCTCACCGCATTATTTGGCTTTTTCCTGCATGCTATTTTAACCCTGACGTGTCCAACCACTGCTCCTTTTCCCTCTCTAATAAGCTGATCGTTTACATCTTTTGTAAATGATCAGTACCGCCGCAGTTTGTCACTAGGCAGATATGAAAGTGCTGAGAGTGTGTTATTGAGAGCCCAGCGTAGTGATAAAACCCAGAGCATCACTGTATCATTTTCACCTTCATTATTGTTTTTCTGCAAATATAGACTTTCAGTAATTAGTACGTGAACCATGTTGAAAAATGTGCTGTATATACATACTTGTTTCGTAACCTCCACTGAGACACCTTGTTTGACACCATTTACAAAAGGTAAACAATACTTGTATTCTATTTTAAGCTACAAACTCTGTAGAATAAAACTCAAATACATATCTGAGCACATTAAGATAAAAACAGGTTTTCTGAAAAAATAGCACATTCGCACCTTGGGAAGCTTTATTGAAAAAGAAGCGCTGCAGAGAGGCTTTATGGGAAATTTTTCTGACACATCGTACGGTGCATCTAGACGCTTCTTTGAGAGGAGAATGCTGCCTCGGGCTGAAATTGGAATGGTTCAGCTGTTTCCAATACAACAGCTCTCTTTTAGCAAAAACAGAAGTCGAGATGTAAAGATAGCACATGTTGGAGCATATAGATCTTGTGTTCACATGGGACTTGCTGCTTGTTTAGAGAATCTCTGATCAAAGCCACCCCTCCTGAGAATGGCTTTATTAGATTTCACACCTTCCCCCTAGGAGCCGGGGAAAAACACAAAGCATACTTTCCTACATCAATAAATATTCATTTTTCCTCTCAGATCAGTCCCTTTTCAAGTTTGTCATTACATTGCAACACATTACGGTTTATCAGGCCAGAGTGATGACCGTTTTGACACAAATATTTAATATACAAGCCTTGTAAAATTGGCCCATATGTTCTGTGCTTCCCCCAGCCCTCCAAAAAACCCCAAAACCTCTACCTTCCTGGTGATGAACTGCAGTCTCATCAGCATAACGACGGAGGAGGAAAAGCAACACCATCTTTTAATTGGCTGGGATTAAGTTTGGATTGAGAAGACTTTTTGGTTGAATGAGATCCGGGCACGCTGCCAAATGAATAGAAAATGGTGTTCTCTTCCTCTCGACTGGCCATGGCACTCCCTCGTCATTAGGAGGGGAGTGCATGTGAGCCATTCCCGATTTGATTTTAATAATGCCAATGTCTTCATTTTGCCTCCCAGCCTCTTTAAATTGTGGGTTTTGGGTAAATGCAATACAGCCCCCTCCCCCCCTATTTAGGGACTTGGATAAAAACACCTCTCGGTTCTTTTGATTTCATGCTCGAGGAGTATCAGGTGTGTCTGGCAGGAGTGTTTGAGGGCAATCCTCTGAAACTGAGGAATTGTATTAGCTTCCATGAAATAGAGTTTGCTTTCACTGAGGGGTGTTGAAATCGAGTGAACCTCCCTCTGCCTTGTGATGATGTCTTATCTCTTTGTTATGATGAAGGTGCTTCATTGTTTTGGTTTTAGGAATGGTTTTTAATAAGATCTATTTAATAATTCTACATCGTCCTTATTGCCATTTACTATCTCACATATCCCCCCCGTATGGCCTCATGAACGCTACACAGTGTTTGACAGATAGCGCCACAATGTCCCCGTTTCACCTTTTCAAGTGCTGCTATTGTCAGCATACAAACAAACAGGCAGAGTGCTGTTTCCTGCTCTCCCCAAATGAACCGTCTGGCCTGGGAGCCAGCTAAAGCCAGAGGTTAGAGCTCCATTTTCCTCCCTCCTCGCCGCATCACCATGACAACGGATATAGAAATCACACTGTCTCCTGGGAAGAAAGCCTGGGTGACACCACACAGTGGCACTTTTGTGGTACATGAGGAGAGCAGGGTTCATTTAGGCGAGCCGGTCAAGGATGAGTATTCAGCCATCTGAAGAGGAAAGATCAGGGTGGACAGAGAGGGAGGGGAAAAAAGAGGCCTTGGTCAAAGAGCTGTGATGCGGCTCCAACCACTGAATTCACCAGCCGGAAAGAGAAAGGTGACCGATTCATTTATACCTAAAATAGCCAACAAGCCTGTCAAGAGGGTCTTTAAAAAAAACGAAAAATATTTTGTCGCATTTGTAACATTTGCTGTGTAACTTATATCATTCAGAAATGTCTATTTAGCTTTTACTCATGCAATTTTCCGACTTCTATCAAGGGTTGTATAAGACATGAGAGGCCTCTACTGGCTGCTGGGGTCCTAACATCTGTCGCATGAGTGGCAAACAAACCACATCCTACACAGGGGACTATGACATAAGAGGCATTCGGAGGAAGAAGCTACTGTAAAATAAGCAGAACAGCATTGTCTGAAATCCAAACGCAGCTTCGTATAGTGTGGCTTATAGTTGTGGAGCTTATTAAAATTCAATGCACACGTTGTTTGATGGATTAAATCTAAGA
Organism: Oplegnathus fasciatus; assembly: GCA_003416845.1. Classification (NCBI taxonomy): domain Eukaryota; kingdom Metazoa; phylum Chordata; class Actinopteri; order Centrarchiformes; family Oplegnathidae; genus Oplegnathus; species Oplegnathus fasciatus. The sequence continues at coordinate 285,756 of NTHP01000202.1, read as the reverse complement.
AGCGAAAAGTCTCTCTTCCTCTCTGTGTTTAAGAGCATGTGTCTAAATCCGTTCAATAAACCAGTCAAAGTCTTCACACTGTTCAGTGAACAATAAAAATCGATAGCATTAAACACTTCTTTAAGAAACCTTAAGTGTTTCCCCAGAGGCCTTGTCGGTTTCTATGTATCATATCTTTTTACAGTCTCTTGTCAATAAAACATTCGGAGGATCTTAAATTCTTCATTACATCTCTGAGGCAGAGGTCTCCACATGTCTTTTTTCTCCCCCTTGCCAGCTTTTTGAAGATTCAGGTAACTGATAGATCAATAGACAATATTCTTAGAGGAGTGAACGTACCTTTCATGCAGCGCTAACTTGTTTCTTCCTGCGCCCCAGGTGTCTGGGGCATCCGTCCAATCAGAGGATCCCGCAAGAAGCGGACCCGACCGACCACAAGCCTGATCATTCGCTTCCTGAATGCATTCCAATTCCTTCACAGGCGTATAAGCAATTTTTACAGTAGTTAAGCAGAGGTGGAACTGCTTCACATAATCTCGCTTAGACCGTCTCCACTGTCGGCCCAGTGACAAATCACGTTAAATCCCGGGCTGAGCTCAAGCACAAAGTGGAATAAGCTTTTTTTGTGGCAATAAACATCCGAGTACGGACAGCGAAAACACTCCTGCGAACAGTGTTATCCATCCTTTCAGTACACCAAAACATCCTCTACCCAGCAAGTCACAGCTTGTGGTAATGGATGTTTAATTTGAGCCTGTTTTCCCTGGACTTATTGTGCCTTTTTCAAATGTAACTAAACTATAATTCAGAGCTAAAACAGCATATTCTGACAGCACTTACAGTACGTTCTGCCGGATTTGATCAGTGACGTCAGGTTGTGGTCTCAAGCTATTAGGGGTCATGTTTGGTGTGAAGCCTGAGGGTGATTCAGCAGGTCAGTTAACTATTAACCAAGACTGGTTATTTACCCTTTTTTCCCTCCTCTTTTACTAACTTCTAACTGCTGGTTTCCACATCTAACTTGACACTAACTTGACTCTAGGGAGCAGCTTCAATTGTTTAACCTTAAGCTGACCATGACAAAGTAGCCCTTTCAAACGAGCCAACAGGCTTACTTCCACTACAAATAACAATGTTGTGGCAAGAATAGCATTCAAGCCCAGAAAAACACACACAATTACACATAACACAAATATAGCATGACAGTGACGGGACACTGACAGCGTCACATATTGGGACTTTTACATCTAGTGAAGACTGAAATATTTTAGAAATAAATACAGAAATATTCATCTTTTTGTGTATAATCTATGCTTTACTGTTTTTTTTTTGCATCTCATAGTATAATTAATTCATCCTTATATTTATCTATATGCACTTTTTGGTTAGATGCTAAACTGCATTTTGTTGTTGACGATTCAGTTTAATCTCATTTAGTCATTATCGACTAATCTATCAATTAAGTTTGCTGTTAATCTGTTTATTCTATTAAACATCAGAAAATGCCCATCAGCATTTTAAATTGCTTGTTTTGTCAAACCAACAGTCTAAACCCCAAAGATATTCAATATACACTGATATACAAAAGTAGAAAGGAGCAAATCCTCACATTTGAGAAGCTGGAACATGACAATATTTACCAGTTATCACACCCGTAAAGTCAATACATTTTTTGCTTTAATCTTAAAACACTGCCATTTGACAGAAATGATCTAAGAAAAGCAATAAGTATAACTGAGAAAGACCTTAATAAGCCAGAGAACTAACCCCGACCCTTAAAGGGCACCTGCAAAAAACATTTCAAACCTCTTAACCTGATGGTTTGTTATTAAGGCTATGTGTACCCACAAACTTTGTTTTTTCACTGCTGAGACTGACTCTTGACGCTTCTTGGTCTTGGGGCCCTCTGAAGACCGTGGCATGCATCCCACCCCCTGCCTCATCACCCGTCCTCCCCTTCCCCTCCTCTCCCCCTCTTCGCCCCATCCTGTTTGAGCTTCATCAAAGCAAAAGTAGCTCAAGGATTGCTAATGCTTCAGATGGTAGCACTAGTCCTAACAACCCTGAGGTTGAGGAATTCTTTGCAGCAGACTAAGGTCATTTTTTTTTCTCCTCCATTTTCTCCCCCCTTCTCTCCCTCACTTTCTCTCTCCATCTAACCCCCTCTCTCCCCCAAAATGCTTTTCTCTATTAATCAGAGCTCACAGCTCAAACTGGTCTTCAACTTCCTCCCCAATCCTCGCTAAGCCTGTCATTTCTGGCTATTATTTACTTTAATGGGCTTTGGCTGATCCCTGGCGAAGCCTTGGATCTGAGAATAATGCGGCTGAGGGTAGCAGGCCCAGACGCAAGCGCGGGGCTGCCTGTAGATTAGCTATGGCAGATGGGCTTTACAGGGGCTTCCTGTGAGCAGGAGTGTTGATTGAGAGGGCATAATGAGAGAGGTGGTGTCCTCACAATGGACCCAGCCACCTCGCTGCACCTCTTGCGTCCAAACAACGTCCGAGCCCCTCAGTGCTCTCTCCCTCTCTCTCTGCGTCTCCCTCCCTTCCTCTCCCTCTCTCTTGGTCTCTCCCTCTCTCTCTCTCCCCTCTGTGTGGAAGTCGGAGTGCAGAAACAAGCACAAAAGCAACTGTAAATAACCATGAATGTTAATCCAGCATTAATTGGTTCCCTCTTAAACTGGGTGTGCACTTTCACAGGCTGGGCTCCCCCGCGGGTCATTAAAGGCATAGACCCCTTCTCATTGTTTACTTAACTAGCTTCTTCTATATTTCAAGAGACAGACTAATAAAATTAGTCCATGGCTACAGTATCAAGATGACCTCAATTGATTGTGTTTAGTCTGAAAGAGAAAGCGTCAAATCTGAGCTATGACGTGGGTTTTCTCACAGCACCCAAATGTCCTGTAAAAACTGTTCTCAACCCCCCTCAAGTTTCTATTTTAACACTTTCAAAATGTAGGTAAAACTGAAGCACCGTCATTGTTGTCGTGACTTGCTCTCCAGCATCGCTCCCTCACCTGCTTCTCTACACACACTGCGGTGTTGACACTGGGCCCTGGGCCACACTGGGGCAAACACTCCGCAAACGAAGTGTGGAAAGCCCCGCAGCAGTCCCGGGGTCAAGTTTGTATACAAGAGTTTAAATTTTGTTGCGTCCGACTCTCTCTGTCTCCAGCTCTGGAAGTTTCCACACAAGGGCCACTACACAATCCACAGACTCCAATTATCCCCTTCCTCTGAGCGCCTTAAGCAAGTTTTTCTAAACTCCTTTCACTTCGCTCTTGTCAAGCAATGAAAGAAAAACTAACCACCATGTCAAGAGAACTCAGCTGCCTAGCAACAGGGCCACAGTTTAATTCTGATTTGCTTCAGGTTTTGAGTAATGGGAATTGACAATGTTAAGCCAGTCACAAGTGTTGTTTGTCACCTCTGAAATGCAAACAAAAATGCATTGTTTTTCCGAAGTATTGAGCATGATTGATGTTTAGAGACCACAATGGTATCATTCATTTCTCCCTTGTGTTTTTGCCAGGATTGATGTCATATCTTTTCATGGCAAGTTAAAGGTTTTGAAGGAGCATGAAAATGCACAGCTTTTCATCTCGCAGCAGACGGCAGCGCGGCGCATGCATTCCTATAACTGGTGAAGTTTAATGATTCTATTCAGGCTCTGTTCATCTCACCCAGAAATAATTTAATAAGAAACTTTGGCCTTTAGAAGTCTCTGTGTCGTGCCACAATAGTCGGAGGACGGACAAAAGACAACCTGAATACAACAAAGAGAAAGTCCTGAATATGAAAGCCTTTGATACCCTTCATTTATTTGTTCTGTGACTTTTTGTAGGATTTGTTTTTCATGACAGACTTTGATGCTGAAATATTTGGATTTGCAGCTTAACACTTGGTTATGTGTGAAGAGTAAATGAGTAAAAAGATGTGATTTCCCATTTTAAATTTGGTTTAGAGTAGAAAAAAAGGTTCATAAATGTGGCATTTAATATAAAAGTTATTTGGTTTGTATTTTGTGCACACATTGTACTATTTATATCATTATGTATGTTTGTTATTTTATCATTTATGCTAATGTATACTGTACTTACAGTAGATGTGACACTGATTTTTAAGGGATGATTTCTTGTATCACTTTGTGACTGAATAGTTCAACTGTATCAAAGCCTCAAAAATCTTATTGTGTTATTGACAGATATGCATTATAATAGAAATTTGCTTGCGAGAAGATAAATCCAACATTTGTGTATTAAAATTGCTACTTAAATCTTTTTTTTAACAGAATATATTGACCTACAGCTGAAGTTATTTTTTATTTTTACAGATTTGTTTTATTTATTCATTTGTTTAATTTAGAGTAATAAAAGCATTTTTAAATCCAACATATCAGTGACATTTCTTCTGTAATTTAGACCATTTTGGATAGTCTTCTGTGTCCTTTTTTTCTTTCAGAGAACTGCGCTTGATTGTATGATTTGGAAGCTGGTAATTTCTTCTGCTCCAAGGAGCATTTTTCAAAAGGCGCAAATGACACAATAAGAAAGCCATCCATCACAAAGGAAAATTAGTGTAGAAATAAATGGCAGTCTTTGCCTCTTCCCTTCTGTGTCCCATGTGAAGCTCAGAGGAATATTGAGGCAGACAGCAGAGAATAGTCAACAATAACCTCAGTGACATCAAAGGCCCAGACAGTGGTACTGGGGAAGCCCACAGAGGGCCAGAGACAAAATAAACAGTGGCTATGTCAAAGCCCACATATCTCCACCTAGAACTCCCCCTTCAGACGCGTTGCTGTTGCAGGTCTTCAGAGTGAATCCTGCGTCCATGCTGTTGTGTTTCTTCTGCCATCTGCAATGGATTGTAAAGCTTAATCTTTGCTGCAAATAATTTTCTCCCACCCGGGGTTGACACTGGCCTCAGTGATAATGCACCATCTTATCCTTAGCAGACAATAAAAAGACTTAATTTTCTTAATTGTGGAAAAACCCCACTGTTCACTATGTGTGTCTCGCGCGTGTTGCCATTTCAAAGGGCGCTTCAATATATGGAAACTGTAATCTCTTACAAGCATTTAGGTTTCTCCTTTATATGCAGTTCAATCCATGTTGTGTGAAGTGACAATGAAATGTATGTAATATCAGCGCAGAAGACATTCATATGGTGCATGTAATTTCACAAGCTCACATCACAACTGCTTCTACAGTCCTATTCATTTCTGTCTCAGTGATCCTATCGCAATACATGCCTCCATATTTAACATATAGCTGCTTTGATCAAACATACATACTTTTGTTAAAGGTCTTGTAGTGATCAATGATATCATTTAACGCAACAGTAAAAAGGAAATGTGGCAAGATGAAATGTTACAAGTCTGTCATCACTTAAACAAAAAAAAGAGAAAATGTATATTCCAAAAAGTGCATATCTATACGCCACAGCCATAACACATTAAGAGAAGCCTCTGCCTCATCTTCTTTTCGGAGTGGCTCATTTATAATCATCAACGTGCTGAAATAATCAAGAACTACACCACCACAACAAATAGTGCTTGGTGTGAAAAACATATCTGATGTCTCTCAGGTTCTGACATTGTCTGAAATGTCTTCCTGCATCCATAACAAATGGCTTTCAGCACTCATGCCATCTGTCCTTAATGAGTCCATTTTCTCTCCAAGCCATTTCCATACTGTATTGTGCATTGCCTTACATGCATTTGCATAATTGTTCAAAGATTTTGCGCCAAAATAGATATCCATGCTGGGAGTGAGTGTGAGAGGATGAAGCCGGAGAAGAAAAGAGGGGGAGAGAAAGGAGGCAGAGTGAAGATGTTTGTGAAATAATGTGCAGGGAAAATCCATTTTTTTCCCCTCTAAGCCCCGCAGTAACCTAATCAGGAGTTGCTTTATCTGCTAATCCACATTTAAACTTTAACCTGTAGGGGGGCTCTTTGTGTTAGTTAATGTAAGCATAAAAGCAGAGGCCGGCCTGAATGACTAATCAGATCCATCATACATTGTAAAACTAAATAGCTTTTCCAAAAGGAAATCAGAATTAGCGTGACTTCCATCTAAGGAGAAGCAGGGTAAACTTTAAATGAAACAATGGCCATATAACAAAATGGTGGAGTGGAATAAATTAGTGTTCAAAAGGCAACTTCTTAATCAGCTCAGCTGTCTAAGCCTGACAGAAACGGGGATGTTGGGTCATTTGGTAAATGAAGGCATTGGAAGGGCAAACCTCAAGATGCAGATAGGCAGCTACTAATGGAGCCAAGTTCAAAATGAAATGCAAGGACAGGCATATAAACAGGAACAAACGCTGGCAATTTAATAAAAAGTAATTTGAGGGAAATCTTTACAGGCCCACAGGACATGCTGCAGCTACGATGATAAATGACAGTCATGACAGATGACATATTAGGCTTTTAATATTTCAGTATATAAAGAGAATTAGAAGTTTGAGCGCAAAGCATGACGCAAATGAGATCATCCAACAACAATGGTTAATTCATTGCAGTATTTGAAATGTATCAGCTGCTGAAGTCGACTTTCTATTGAACAGAAACGCCAGCTGAACAGAAAAGGGATGTTGAAATTTTGTTTTTGTGCTTAGAAAACACATCTAAACCCCCTTTTTAAATAGGATTTATCTTATAACGGGTAGAAAAACAAACTTAAACGTATATAAAAGCATTTGTTTAATGTCTCTCAATCAACGTAAACTATGAATATTCATAAAGGCGCTGAAACAATGCATTATTTACCATGACACAAATACTCCTCCTTGGATTCCGAAGTCAATTACCTGTCACAACTGCTACATGCTAAATGGTGCAATTCACGTAAGAGATCAAGGGAAATGGTGATTTTTTTTTTCCTTTTCACAGCATTAAACATCTGTTGACAGAGTTCACGTTTACTCCTGCGGGACTGGCACTTAAATTTGTTTTCCTTCAATCTTACATTACATTGTGTCAAGACACTGAACCAGTGACTGTAGCACATCAGTGACATATGGAGCTCCAGACATAATGTACATAATATTTAAATATGCGTAATGATGCTAAAAGATGTCTTCTTGTACCTAAACAAACACAACTAAGGCTGTTTTTTGAATTTTATTTTACTTTATTTATTATTGTATTACTCTTTGGAACAGACTGTACTGTACTATTTATATCTGTGTAAAAACTGGACTGGTAATGCTCTCCAATTACAATAATTTTTCTGCTTTTATCCACCATTAACACTAAAATGCTACTCTTGGATTCAAAGCAGAGAGAGAGGATTAAAAANAAAAAAAAAAAAGAAAGAATAGCATGTCACTCTCCCCTTATCGATGTATCTAACTATATAATTTTCTCTCCATTAGAGACTGGGACATGCTTCTGTATCAGCATTATCATATCACACAGTAAGGCATGCCGTCAGCCCATTTCATGATGCATTTGATTTCTGTTTTTTTCCTCTCCTTTGCTCCATCTGTCCCTCCCAAAGAAAAAAAAAAACATCACCCGAATCATGATAATGATGGACCTCGAGATTCATCTCACAGGAAACCTTGTAAAATTAGAAAAATGTACAAATTACAAGCTCTAAGAAGGTGTAGATTTCACACATTTTCTCTTAAATTCACAAACTTGGAAAGAGTTAAGATGTGTGTTTTTCAGTAGTTTGACACTTAAAAAGGAAGTATGCAGGTGTAAAACACACAGGTCGTCGCTGTTCATTTTCTAAAATTTGAAGAAAGAAAACACAAAATCCTACTAGTCACGCAGAGCCTACGTACATATAGCTGTATGGATAACCCAAACACTAACATAGGTAATTAGCTCACTGTATGAGAGAGGGTGAAAGCTGGGGGATGCACTCGAGGTGATTATCATTTTCATTTTAATAAAAGGTAGCTGCTCCCATGGTATGTATGTGTATAGTCTATTTATGAATCATGTCTGCTCCTAGGATACTAAATAAGACCAGGCCACTGGAAGATTGTGCTGTGGTCTCTGTGCAGGAAACTATGCATTCTCGCTTCCCAAGGTCTGAGCACATGAAGGGGGCTACGTGTCCTCTGCTTCACTTGTGCTGTTATTGTCTTGTTTCTGCCGAGGTCCCAAAGCTCTTCTGTAGGATCTAACTCCATCTAGTGGCCCTGCAGGCTCTCTTCAGCATGCACGACGCCCCAGACCAGACTCCACCTATAGCTGTGTGCACACTACTTCACCTCCTACATCCTCTAAACTATTTCAAAAACATATTTAACCTCACAGGACACGTCTATGCTCTTACAATCAATTGCTCTTTGTACCTTCATGTCATCTTTATAAAACATTTTGTAGTTTTTCCTCTTTCTTTCAATTGCTGGGGCCAATGTGGTCGTGCTTCTGCAGGACCAGTCCGCCAGAGGCTGGGGGTAATAAAACAATTTTTCGGAGCCAACACTTGGAGCCTAATAATAAAAGAAGCCATCTCAAGGGACATGTAATCTTTGTACATCCTCTAAAGCTCATTATTACCATAATACCACAATAAAGTTGTCTCTGTCATATTAATGTTACCCACTTTTTTTAGCATTCTAATGAAGTTGTCCAGTCCATTTTCATTTAGCAGATTACGATATGTAAAGAAACAATAAGGGAGGCCAAGGCTTTGCAACTGTAATCACGCAATTTACCACCACTCTCAGGTCTTATATGACAGGCCAATTTCCACACTTATTAAGCCTCTGACACACTTGAAATAATCGTATTAGCGTTTTTTTTTTTTGTGAAATTAGCCCAATTTCTGGGAGACATTCTTGAATCGACATAATAGACTCTTATGCGTAACTTGTGATGTCTCTATTGCTGCTCAGCACCAGGCAGGGGGTGGAAAGGCCGCTCCTTACTCAGAGCTATCAGTCAAACCCTGCTCTCTGCTCGGCCTGCTATATACACCGCACTTTAAGTTCCTGTTTGAAATTTCTAATCAAGGATGTGGTGCTAAATGAATTTCACTCGCTCTGGATAGAAAGATGGAATATTTTAACACTTCTAGCGACTCCCTGCGGAGGAGGTCAGAGACAAGTCTGAGACCTCTACTCCAGCTAAGACTTAAAACAACTTCCCCACTTGTTTTTCACCCGCTATGTTTAACACGGCTGACATTTTGCCTCGGTGCCATTGGTAAACATTACCAAAGTAGCAAGCACGAAAGTTGTGGTGTCATAACTCACCACCGCAAAATGAGGCCGCTCACTGGGAGCGGTGGAAAGAAGAAACACAAGGCGCTCTGCTCATCGCCCCCCTCCAGTGAGGAATGCACACACTGCAAACCGGTTTCTAGTTGGGGTACGCCACATCCTGGTACTTTTATCTTTAACCCCTGACCCCTGGCACATCTGGAAACATAGTTGGACTCAAACATGAGGAAGTTTTCTTTTCTCTTCGCTCAAAGAGATTGTGGAAGAGAAGCTTTTAAGTTTTTCTGCAACACAGTAGACATAGCTTTCTCAGAGCGGGGATGTTTAATCGCTGCACTGGCTATGAACTCTGCGATATTGACCATTTGAGCGGTACAGTGAGCGAGCATGGGACACCGAGATGGGTGAGGGAACACTATTGTTCTTTTTGGCTGGGCGGCTTCAAGACTTGGAAGCAGATACACATCTCAGCTGGAGCTGGACGTCTTTGATGTTGGAGGATGATGATCTGGACACCGAGCTGGAGCCAGTGCAAACATGCCAAGCAGGAGATTTTGAACTGACGCGTAGAGACACCCTTTTTTTCTTTTGGATCAACTGTTTCCAATCACCTCTTTATTGGCTATTTTATTAAAGAGCCTGTATACTGTTTTTGCTAAGTGGTATAAGTGGAACATTCTGATCTTTCTTGTTGAGTGTACGCTTTGTGGTTTCTTAGAGACAGACTGTTTGTGCATCCTCTGCATACACCCAGTACATATTGTCTTTCTTGTGTAAAATCATGTCCTTATGGTGTCTGCAGGCCTCCTTGATAGTGTGAGTCAGCCTGACGGTGTATCAGAGGTACAAAAAACAGTCTTTGCCTCTGCTAGCCTTCTCTGAATCAAAACAGCAATCAAGTGGAATACAATTAGTAGAATATATGCAGGTATTTATTAGTTGTTTATCATCTGTACCAAGAGGGTGTGTCAGTCAGTATCGTCTACTGAGGAGGAGGACATTTCTGAGTAGAAGAAATTATTCGTCCATCAATCTCTCTTTTGGGACTTGTCAGTGAGGTTTTGATTTGATTTGAAGTCTTTCAGCAGAGATTGGTAACCTCTTCAGGTTTTATGATCATTGTTATTTCAATGTTGCTGAGGGTTGGGGGGTGGGAGGTTTCAGGGCCGTAATCCTGGCCGTTTAGTAGCGCTGACATTTACTGGAGCAGCGGTTTTATGCCACCGCCTTCTGCTCCTCGTCCAGCCACAGCTGCTTTTTTTCCCCCATTCTATATAAACGGCTGTTTCAGAGATAACAACGGATCTCGCAGCGATATGGAACGACAAAGTGGAAGAGAAAGGGCTATAATAAAGAGCCCTGATAGAAATAGTGTCTATAGGGAATTTTTTCACCGGTCCAGTGTCCATCTCAGGGGAAATCTGTGAAGTTTAGATTCCTCAAAAAAAGCACTTTTTACTGATCTTTCACTTTCCCAGGGGAATTAAAAGGTATCTCTAAGGTAAATCCTCAACTGCCCTTTCAAGCATGAACACACACATATTGTTCACATTTATTTATTTATTCACGTTTCTCCTCTTTTTTTTGTAAACTTTCCACTGACTAATCTTCCACAGCTTTGAACATGACACCCGAAAAGCAAGTGCAACATCTGAATTATCAATCAGTCAGTTTCGAAAACAATAAACTTTGAAAACAAAAAAAAAACGCCCTTTCTTGCAAAATAAATAAATGTATTTCATGAGATATGAAAGGCTTATAAATGTCTTCTCACTCCACGGTTAATTGCAGCTTGTCACCCTAAAGCATTCAATGATATATTGCACACACACGGCAAAGAGTTTTTTGTTTTCAGTGTATGACTTTTATATCACATTTATGCTTTGCGCAGGGTTTTTCAAATGTATACACAGTGTCACTATTGTCTGTTCAGTAATCTAAATATGTGTAACCATATTAATCATTGGAAGTTTAATAGGTAGGCTTACATCATTTAGCATCACAGACACCAGATCATGCCCAGGGTAGTTTTGCAGAAAATCAAAGAGAGCGAAGGCATAAAAGCCTCTCTTCCTTGAGAAAAGTGAGCAAGTTCCAAGTAAGGCAATCGCCGCCGCCATTTACGTCAAAAATTCACCAATAAAGTCAGTGTGCTGTAAAAACAGGCCATATTTTTTACATCTGTGGCCCTTGCTGAGCGAGGCTGCACAGGGAAGACCATTTCACACATCTTACTACCCCGCGGTTTCCTGGCTTACAGTCCCAGAGTCCATGTTCTCCACATTTTCCTGAATGCTATGCCTCGTTAACTCTTACTCAGACCTGATAGTGTGAAAAGATATTTTGCTGTGTTGTTCTTGATTGTTACGTGTCCAACTTTGTTTCCCAATTTACTTTTTTTTTCCTTCAGAAAGAAAAAGAAGTTACAGAACCCAAGTTGCCTTTACCAGCCGGTATCTACACTTACATGCTCCGCGAGAACAAAAGAAATGACTGGTATCTCCGAGCTGATTTGGAAAGCAATTGCAAAGCATTTGATCGCTCATGCACATGTTGACTGTCGAGCATTTACTATAAAAGAACATGCCAAATGTCGAATTCTGACCTCCCTCTTTCTGCAGATAAGAGATAAGAGAAAATCCCAGAAAGAGCGATGTAGGAGATGATGGAGAGAAAATGAGATTGAATGTGGCAGAAATAAAAGGATGAGAGAAGTGCTGACTTCACAGCAACTCTTCCTTTTACATTAGACTTGTGTGTTCTATCAGTGGGAACACATCAGCAGTCATCAGAGGCCGGTTCACCAGGCAAGACGAGAAATCCAGTAAAGAGTCTGGGAGGCAACAGATTAGAGGAGGTCACATCATGCTAATGAGAGTCATTACTATCACATGATAGCCAAATAAACTAATTGCCAGCTTATTTACGAGACAGAGTGTCCTAAATCAAAAGGTTAATTACATCTGAGACAGAGTCCTTCACTTGAAATTGACCTTTGGATTTTCTGTTTTCTTGCTCTTTTTCTTTTTCCGCCCTTCTTCCTCTTTTCTGTACAAGATACAAAAGGCCATATCCAGATAGAGTTGCCTGCTTGTTTCTTGATAAGCTTCAGGCGCAGACCCTTGCCTATTACTTTTTGTGTTTTCCCAGGAAGTGCCTGGCTGCATAATTAGCAAACATCATCAGACAAGACTTGGTGCCACCAAGGACTTTATTTTTCCTGAAGTTTCTGCGCCCTGAAGCTTTCCCCCAGCCACCAAAGAATGTTTGTTCTTCTTGAAATTAGATGGGTTTAATTGCTGTGGAACAACAGCAAAACACCCCCGCCTCCCCCCTCCATACACACACACACACACACGAACACCCTCTCATACATAAAAAGTCTAAGATCAGGCTGGCTAATTATGCTAATAGCCAATTGTTCAACCATGGTGATATGTTTACTGAGGGAGTTGATGTGTTTCCTTTTGCTTCGTCATAAGCAGGCTGTCTACGGGTCCTCTGTGAGATCGCTGCACCTGAAGGCAAGAGGACTGTGCCCTCATCCATCCTGCCTAACCCATTACCCTTGGACAGGGAAGAAGATAAATATTGTTGCAGATGCCTAACTCTCTGCAAATGAGATTTTTCAAGCCAGATTTATCAAGCCTTGGCGGGGTGTTTAAGGCTCCAAAACTTGGCCCTCGGCATGATAAAATGGCAGCACATGTTTCTGAATCACCCACCACAGTGTTGTTGCCAAAGGGTTATGATGATATAGTCAACTGCTTTTTTCCTGTTGTGCATCATAGCCTTTGAGGTTCTCATATTCTGTTTTCTCAAAGCCTAAGATCTTAAATAATTTGGATAGAGCGGAATGTTAATCTTTTTTGCAAAAGTGCCTTTTTTCTACTTTCATAACACAGATTTTCTTGTTTATAGCATGCAATCAGCGACAGTCTTTATAAAGTATATTGTACTAAACAGAAATGTTCCCATCATCCTGGTTACAGGATTCTTCATCATAACACACTAGCTTTATATCCCCATTTTGTGGCAAAACAAAGAGAAAAAGTCTTCTTGATCATGTGTACACACGGGATGTTGTTTAGAACTGAGTGGAGAAATTAAGTTCAGGTTCTCTGGGTTGAATCAAGAAATCTCTCCCACTCCAATGTGTCGGGCACATCTGTTCTAATGGTGTGAATTAGACAAAGAAAATGTAAATATAGAAGAAAGAGGAAGAGTAGGTGTTCTCCCCTGTGTTTAAGCTCTAAATCATCTCCCATCAGCTTCAGAAATCCAGATTTTTTTTAAAGGATACACAGTATGCGGCCTCTGCTCACACCCAAACATGCCGAGACGGCACTGATAGGAAAAATTCATAGGGCCCGCAGTAAAAGTTGTGTATCCGAACCTGTTGCTGCCAAGCCTATGGTCTTAACAGCCCTCCGTGGAGCATCCCACGGTGAAGTGCCATATTTATGTTGGCAATATATGCGAAAGAATTAGGATCATAAAACTCCACGGCCACACAAAAGCTCTTAAAGAACCGCTGTTTTGTGAGGCCGGCTTTATTTATGCAACTGCAGGCTGAAGTCAAGTTGTCCGCTTTCTCTTACGCTCAAAACAATATTTCCTTTCTTGCCCACCTTTGTAGCTGTAATGACTGGATAAGATTTATGACTTCAAAATATTTCTTTACTGCTACCATCATCACTGAGTCATGCTCGTGTTTTGTTTGACCTATTTTTCCTATAGTGTGTTTATTTTTTGGACCACTGGTAGGAATCCAGCCACACGATGCTACACGGCAAGTGTGTGCAACGTGGCATGTCTCCTGCAGGCCATCATGCCTGGAGGACACAATAAGCTGAAAAACATACCTAAAAAATTGTAATGTAAGACTATAGTTCCATTTGAGCAAAAATAAGGATAGTTTTTGTACAAGTACAACAACAAAAACTGAATCTTAGTCAATGCAGAACTGAAGATAAACCTCTACTGTATGTGAGTAATGGAAAAAATGACCACTGTACTGAATACTGATCTCGTCACCAGTTGCCCCTTAGCCTCTTGGGTGACTTGTGGCACTTAGGTGTTGAAAATGACAAAGTTCATGACCAACTAAAGCATACAGTATATCATATTCACTTTTTCTAGGGAGAGAGGCGCTTGGAAATTCAAACACACAACAGTATATTTCTATTTGTGTTTTGAGCATGCGTTCCTGTGTATGAAATGTCACTAATGCGGAGAATGTAGCATCACAAAATGTGGTTGAAGAAAGTTATAAAAAAGTGCAGCACCTTTTTTAATTCTTATCATTTTTTTCAAGGGGGTCTGGTTGTCACTTCACGATAACTCTGGCAATGCAGAAGGGAGGAATTACAGTAGAAAACTAAGACGAGAGTCCAAGAATACTGTAACTCTAAACTGGAAAACTCTCCCTGCCCACCCCATCGTCTCCACCTCCAGGGGTAGCTCTAACCACCAGCAGCAGCAGCAGCAGCAGCAGCAGCAGCAGCGGGGGTCGCTCATAAAATAAACACAAAATTCAGGCTGAAGACTTTACCTGCCCTTTGAGCCGAGAGAGGAAATGCAGACAGGAAGGCTGCTTTTTACCTGTTTTTCCATCTTCGCTGCAGGTAGGGGAACCAATAACATAAAAAGAATATTATAATGTCAAAACCTGAGATGAAATCACAAAATAAAAACCTTTTACGCACTGGAGACACCCAGGACGGACACTCAATTAAAAGGATGGCGCGGTGTCTCCATAAAGGTGACCTTTGACACCGCATTTCCACTCCAAATCAACACTCTCCTCACACACTCCGCTCAAGCCAACAGGGAGCCTGGAGTTTCTGCAAATGAACGATCTGTCAGGAGGCTGTTTATATCCCCTCTCCCGCTCCTTTATTTAACACTCTCGCATTAAAAGGGAAGAGCTTTTTAATTAGCTATGGACTCTCCTATTTTAATCAACTCACAAGCGGAGTCCAGCTGTGACAGCCTTGACAGGCGAAGACTGGTGACGTTCCGACTACTGACTTTCCTCCAGAAACAAAAAAAAGAGAGAGAGAGAAGACCACTGAAATTGCAATCTCGAGCAGTTTAGCGAGATAGATGGGTTTTGAATTAAAGTGTAACAGCCTGTCTCTTTCCAGCTAGAAGACTGTTTGTAAGAATTTTTAATTGAGTTTTTTAGTTCTTAAATATACACAACTTGTTATGTTTCAGACTTCTGCTGAATGTAAAGGTTCGCCACTACAAAAGCACCGAGTTGATCAAGAAGACACTGTAATAAGTCCTATATTATATATCCCACTCCTGCCTGCTCTCAGTCACATCACATATCAGTGCATTAAAGCCTCTGAAAACATTTGATTCCACTGGACATTGTGCCAAAATGTGCAGAATGTAGCCCACGCGGTACGTTAATCAACTAGCCTCATCAACATCATTTGCTTCATCTTCCTTCACTTCCGCAACAGACTTCTGCTTCTGCCTTTTATCCCTGGAGTGGCTTTAAGCTGTTAAGCAAAACACAACAAACAATCAAAGTATAACAGAGGTTCTTGTTTCAGCCATTTGATGTAGCTGCCAGGCAGCCAGTGGGATGCTTTGAATTTAATTTGCTCTATTCACGATGCAGCTTTTATTTACATGACAAGACTGAACAGATTGCGTCGGCCTTGGAAAAGATAAATGAAAGAAGAAAAAAACAAAAACAAACTTGGACAAATTAAAGCAGATATTTGCCAAACAATGTAATGCAATTAAAACGGAGAGAGAGCTGTGGAGTACGTAATGCGAGTCCACTCACTTCAACCGTCAGTGACTTTTTGATCTTTTATTACACGTAGGAGAGTAGCCTACTGTTAGACTATGATGTGCAATCTGCTCGCCTCTCATACTGTCATGCAAATACATTAGCTTAGGAGATGGGTCCCTCCACAGTACTCTCAGTGGACAACACTCATTAAACTAATTACACATTGAACCTAAACTGAGTGGAGCGTAATGAGGTATGTGATATTCACAATGAACTTATGCCACTGGGAGCATGCCAATGGAAATTTGTGATGCCACCATTCCACACCTGCCTGAAACCACACATACAGTGAGCATAATATGCCTTTTCAGAACTATTTGAGTAATTGTTCATTTGTTTAATTTGGGCTATGTGGGCTGCTGGAGGGTGGATAAGGCTGAATCACTCCGACTCCAAAACCTTATGAATACTGTATCTACCTCTATCTTTTTGATTTTAAAAGAAAAGTTCAACCTTTTGGAAATATTTTGGGTTCGTGAGAGTTAGATGAGAAGATCGATAGCACTCTCATACCTGTACGCTAAATGTGAAGCTACAACCAGCAGCCGGTTAGCTTAGCCTGGCATAAAGACTGGAAACAGCTAGCCTAGCTCTGTCCAAAGGTTTCTACCTTCAGACAGAGCCATGCTAGCTGTTTCCCCCTGCTACCAGTCTTTGTGCTAAGCTAGGTTAACCGTCTCCTGGCTGTAGCCTTACAGTATATTTCAACCGACAGATATGAGAGTTATCAATCTTCTCATCTAACTCTCGGCAATTAACCTTATTTTCCCAAAATGTCGACCTATCCCTTTAAAGACCACATGACCTCTCCTCAAGTCTCACCACCACAACAAACATAACATTTTTAGCCTAGCCACTAAAAAGCTCTCAGAATAGCAGTGTTGTCAGTATAGTATTGTGTGTATAATGAATGCAGCTTCTGCTAGTGGGACTTCAGACTTTGAGTCTTGGTAAGTGGTGATTCAAAGCTGTTAGTCACCGCCTTAAGCACTTAGCTGAACTTTTCATGAGCAGAACATTAAAAAAAAGTAACTCTATTTTGCTTTATTCGTAATTTAATTAAAGTTTAATCTTTGTGTATATTTCTGCCCTTCCTGTGTCCAAGAAGGCTATAGTCAAGCACTGTTTGTGTCCTGGTCAGAGGTCAAAGGAAACACACACACACACCTTGGAACTTCCGTATTCCTACGCATGCTGTGCACTGTATTATGCCGCAGATCAGCTGTTTGGGTCAGCGGTTTATAGAAGAGACAACACATAAAAGAAAATAAAAACAGCATGGGCTTACAGTTTACACATGTGCACCACCAGGTAGCTTGGGCTCTTTCTTGGCCTCCACCTTGGTCTCCAGTTACCAGACGTTTCTCCTCTCTCTCATAATACAGTGCGTGGCATGCGTAGGAATACGGAAGTTCTACGTTTCAGAAAATGTAGTGCCAAAGGAAAGGGCTGTCTGACGGCAAGGTAAAGCGCTGAAAATGTTCTAAATATAGCGTACACTTAAACTGATATCGACTTTTTTAGGTGGCTCAAATATGTTTTGCTGCTGCCCCCGTCCACAGCAGTATATTGCTTAGTTTCCGTGCCGGTACTCCGGTCTGCTTCTCCGATCTGGGAGCACGCCAGCCGCCATCTACTCTAGGTAATACACTGACTATGGATAATTACCCCACTTCAAAGAAATCTGAACTATCCCTTTAATGTCTTAAATACAGCCCTCACATAGCACAGACACACAAATTCTGGATCTTAATCACTCAGGCATCTGGATATCCATGGTGTGTTTTTTTTACTTGAAGGAAAGTTGAACTAATTTCCCTTCTTAGTGCACCCCTTACAGGTGACTGTAGTACTACAGAAGGCTGGTACAAGCAGTGTGGCAGCAGTACAAATTTGAAAATATTCTCTTAAACTCCATCTAACTGCATGCAAATTTTGTAAGTGATATGACTATCCCTGAATATCAAGGATGGAGCCCACTTTACACTAATAATTCTCTCACATTGATGTTCCCATAGAAACAACCTAGTGAGTGCATGTTATCTAAACAATATGGCAGGCAGGGAAACACAGAGGAATGACAGTGGGCTTCTGCAAAGTCAAACTTTTTAAGAAAAACTGAAGTTACACAATCACACCTGGGCAGGCTGACACACTGAGTTTAAATGCTGTGGCAAAGGACATGAAGGCAGGGCCTAACAGCATGATGGGCCTGCATCAGACTAAAGCAAACAACACAACAAGATGAGGAACCATTGCAACGGGAAGTTACTCAGAAAGTCCACATTGCTAAACCAGGCAACCTTCTTCAAAGACTGCAAAAGGTGTGGCACATTAGCAATTCAGTGTTTAGTGGGCATAAATCCAGGATGAAGCAAAAGTAGAGACCTCCTCCCTAAACTCCACAGTAATGACAAAGCTATTCTCTCGAGCAGACTTTCCCACATGACACGGAGTGAGACAGACTATTTAACACCAGAAAAACTGGTATACAGTGTAACTGGAGCGAGACGCCCAGTTGTAGTGTGTGATTCCCTCACTTTGTGAGCATGAAGCAATGCTGCCACTCCGGATGAAACTTTGTGAAGGGCCTCTAGTAAACTCTGTTGCAGTAGATAGAAAAAGCTTCTCGTCTCTTTGACTCAACACCACTGTCATGCTAGACAGTGTAGGGTTTCAACTTCCTGCATTCAGGAGGAGCCAAGGGATGACAAAGAGGGTCAGTCCCTCCCTCTACCTTAACAGCAGGCTGGTTCTGGTCCGATACTGTCTCTGAGGTAGGTAGTACAGGCGTAGTGAGGGGCCCTGTGCTTGTCCTGCTGCTTCATCATCCCACAAAACACTTGCTCTTAGTATACAGGCTGAGCTGGTGCTGGTCAGGAAGCGGTCTTCTGTACAAGGGAGGTGCCATTTCAGATTCAGACTCTCCCTTATTCCAGGTGCGAGAACCACTGGGGTGGTGATTATTCAGTGGACTTGACCCTCTCCAAGCTAGGCGATTGACCTGTCCAGATATCCCTGAGCTGAATCTCTTCGGCTAAAGTGGTGCACTTATTTGTGTCACAGCGTACGGGGACATATCAAACAGGGACATGTTGTTACAAGCTGTCACGGTCTGAGCTGCCAGGAGGAATAGTATATTTTAAGATTCCACTGTTTCCTTGTCCCTCTGCTATAGAGAAGCAGGCTTCCTGCTCTCAGCCGGCAGAGGCAAAGTGGGTGGCTTCACTGTCATCCAGTTGTGGGATACATGGATGCCAAAGGACCAATTTCCCCACTGCTCTGGTGAATTCCAAGAAGGCTAAAATGGGGAACTTTCCACATAGATACTACTGCATGATGTACGAGGGACTGACTTTACACACAATGCATTTGCTGTACATGTAAATGCAAGTAAGTGCATGCTTTCAGCAGTATCTCAAGAACTTAAGAAAAATGACAAGAAACCCTTTCTTTTCTCAACCTTTTTTTGTTAGTTTCATCTTTCTGACAACTCTACTATTTCTGTGTGTGTGTGAGTGAGTGTGTGTGTGTGTGAGAGAGCATTGGGGTAGAAGGAGGAAAGCATTTAATTCTTTGTGCGCTCCATGCAACCTTCTAAGAAGCATGAAGAATTAATTCATTGCTACTTTTATACGTTGCTAATAAATTTGCACTGCTATGTTTATTACGTCTCACACTGAGGAGAGGGCATCACATTTCATTCGGCAGGGCTGTTTGTTAAAATGTTTTATTTCACTACAAACTCTCTAATTCTCTGGCTTTAGTTTCCCCAGCCACCCTGCCTGCTTTAGTTCCCCTTTTATTTCTCTCTCTCTCTCTCTCTCTCTCTCTCTCCTCACTTCACTAAATGTATCCAGACTGGCTGTGATGGTGCGCGCTGGAAGTTTTCCATGCATCATAATTGTTTCGCTAATTTACTATGCTAATTGAGTAATTAATTCGGGAACAGGAGATTAGAAGGGGGCAAAAATACAGAAATAAATAAACAAGTAAAGCGTTGAGTATTACCGCCGGGGCTACCGTTTTGTTCTGACATTAGGGATGCAAACTGACTCAAATACTCCAGCATGTTTGCTTCCTTTGCCCAAGGCTAGCTAGTTGATGTGCTTGGTGTGCAGGCACGGAGTTAGCATCCCTAACTTCTCACCATGGGACTTGCAAACATTCAGCCGCTAACTGCAAGCTACAACGCATCAATTGAACTCCAGTGGTGTGGTCAAACTAAATAGTTATCACTGTGTACACTTCCCGTGATTTAGCTGCCATTTTATTGCTGAGCACCTTAAACTGAACGCATAAGGAGGAGGTCATTTAAGTGTCATTGTAATTTCAAGAATCCCAGTTGTGGAGAAATTTCATGAAGCAGAAAAGTAGAAAAGGAGTTTAATGTGTAGATGAAAACTCAGCACAATGTGAGGAACACAGAGGAAAAAACAAATCTCACTATAAAAATAAATGGAGATTGTGTTTCACTGCTGTGAAACCGTATGACAATTTTTAAAAATAGCTGGTATAAGGCCATAAATAATTAATATAACAAAAGCTCAAACTCTGAACTATTAATGGCAATGACCTCAACATGACACAGCCTTCAGGAAAGTGTTCAGGGTGTCCCAGTGGTTCAGATGCTATTCATGCTTTCAGCATTGGGTTCACCTCTGGTGTGGGACCTCGCACGTCTACCAACTCTCTTATTGTACGACTGCAAACCATCAAATAAAAGCTAAATTTCAAGTAAGCATTCAGCAGGAACTGAACTCGCTTCATCTCAGGACTAAGGACAAATAAAAAAATCTCCGACTACACTACTGCTGAAGTGAAATAGATTCTGTTTCCTCATTTCACTGACTGGATGAATGGGTCTTTTTCTGTGTAATTGAGATGAGACACCACAAGATGGCAGCCATCCAATTCACATCTTAAATTCACTGTCTGCTTTGCTGCACACTGAATAACAATCAGCTTTGATGTCTTCATTTTGGATAAAGATATGAATCCCCTTGTGAGAACTTGTGTTTATTCATTGATTTTCGGATGGCAGATCTCCACTGAGCCAGAGAAAAACACAAGGTATCTTGCACCAAATGTTCATGGCTGCAATTACTGGTGCTAAATCCCAAAATGCTTTTTAAGTAACCTGAAGTGATTATTGTACTGTATTGTATAATTGAATGAAAATTAATGCCACAATGATTACACTAAATTCACCTCTGAGAAACAACTGTTTTCAAACATGCCAGAGACCCATTT
The DNA here is from genome assembly GCA_003416845.1 of Oplegnathus fasciatus. Taxonomy (NCBI): domain Eukaryota; kingdom Metazoa; phylum Chordata; class Actinopteri; order Centrarchiformes; family Oplegnathidae; genus Oplegnathus; species Oplegnathus fasciatus. The sequence continues at coordinate 264,492 of NTHP01000202.1, read as the reverse complement.
TTATTCCTTGTCTAGGGAAACAAGAACTACAAAATACTATTAGAAATGGAGGATTACTATTTTAAATTTGAGTTAATTCCAAAAATCAGACAGGTAAGCAAAGAGAGGCTCTCATTCAGCTGTTAATTCATGCGTCCACCATGGGGCAGAGTTGAGACATGGGAAAGACTTCAGGAGTAGAACTGCTTCATTCTATTTCACCGATGAATGTCATTGTGCTGAACAATCAAAAACAAATGATTTGATTTAAGAAAATCATGTATCTAAAATGAAAATACATTTTCTAAAGCTATCCATGAAAGGGAAAGATATAGACCATAAAAGTCTTTTCTTTCCTCATAGTAGCAGAAAACACACAAGACACTCACATAAAACCGGGCACATTGTGGAAAATTACAAATCTTATCAGTGGAAACGAGTACAACAGAGTGCCAGCTGTGACTGGAAGCGATCTAGTGGCCTACTGCCCACCTATAAAACAATACAGAACCTCCTTTCTCTAGGAAGTGTTTTTGTGTCATAAGCTGTAGTACACATCCTCTGTGGTGACATCAGCGCAGCCTGCTTACGCACAGTTTACAACCTGTCCGGTGACGCCTTTGTTTCTCTGCGTTTCAGCGGGCTCCAGATGAGTGTCCTTAATGGATGTTAAGCTTGTGAAAAATGGTACAGTAAGGCCCTTTCATGTGCCTGACTTTGAAGGCCTTTAGATGACGTCAGCAGAGTCCTCTTTATTATCGTGTGCATGGTCTGAGCAGATGGCCTCCCTGGTGCTATATAATGGTATATATCATGGCTAAGGTATGGTGATGTTTGACAGTGTCTTTTAAATATTTAGCCATGGTATATGACAAAGTAAAATAGTCAAAAATAGCACTATAACAATCTCGACTAATTCAGTGCATTGAAACAGCCTATTAATCAACATGTGAGACGCCCTTTTTTGACAATATTATATCAGTGTAATGGCCTTTAAATCGAAGAATAAAGGAGGGAGAGGAAGGTAATGAAGAGAGACTTTAAATCCTCCCTAATTCCTTCTTTTAATTCATTCTTTGCTTGATTCCTTAATTCTTTTCTGTAATTTCTGTAATTCCATCATACCTTCCTTCCTTCCTTCCTCATTCCCTTCCTTAATTCCTTCCGTCCTCATTTTCTTCCTCAATTCCTTCATTCTCTCCTTCCTCAGTTCTTTCCTTAATTAATTCATTCTTCGCTTCATTCCTTAATTCCTATCTTAATTTCTTAATTCCTTTCTACCCTACTTCCTTTATTCCTTCCTTTCCTTAAATACTTTATTCCTTCATTTCTTAATCCTTCCTCAATTTCCTCATTCTTTCCTTCCTTAATCCCGACATTCCTTCCTCCCTTCATTCATGTCTTCCCCAGACTTAATTCCAGTCTTGAACATATAAAGAGGAATCAAACCCCGACCGTCTCAAAAGACTCAAATATTTAAAGTAACCAACTGACTTTTTCAAATGACGCTCGTCTGTTAAGATTACACACTCAGACTGTCCTAAAAAACATGTTTGCTATAATTATGACAACTCTGACTGGTCTGAGGCACACTTCAAGATAATGTTACCTTCCTCAATATTTACAGACCAGTGCAGACTGGCCAGGCTCTTGTAACTCAGTCCTGATCATCCGCCCATTGTGTCATGTGTTTTTGGCTTTAGGCAATTACAGGAAGATCAGGAACATATCAAATATGATGGAATGTGGCTAATAAGAGATACCTAAAATACAGTAATTGAATCGCATCTAATTATCTTGAAACATACTGTCTTGTATTTCTGACTTTTCTGCAAATTACACTTTGGCATGCAACTTGTTGGAAGCCTGAGAAGCACATCTCCAGACCCCCACATTTCCTCTGTACAAATTGTGTTGCACAACCTACATGGGAAACAGGCATGGGAAACTGAGTCTCTCAAACAGGCTGAACCTTGCAAACCGATGGCCAGGGAGCCCAACGTTACCGTGGAGGGAAACTGTTTCTCCTGAATGTTATATATGTCCTTGACTAAACGCAGAGGTCATGATAACAAAACATAAACGTCATTGCTGAGACGAATATGGGAAGATGTCCCTCAAATGTCACTCGAACACAATTATTGAGGGTTCCCTCAAAGTAAGTTGCCCTGGGGAGTGTAACTTATGCTTTACATAATGTGAAACAGATGTACAGTAAAGGAAATGACCCACAAGAAGAATAACAGAATTTGTTTCAAGTTTGTCTGAATGTAGAGAATCTATTGAGTTCCGCCGTTCTGGAAAATGTGAATGTGATGTTAATGGAGTTTGATAAATAGCCCTTTTTTTTACACCCATATTATTGAACTGATTAACTCTTGTCTCAGTTCAACAGGTTGCCTCTCAACAAAGCAGATCATGAATAATGACAATCATTGACTAGTTGTCAAACAAAGAATTACATAGTGGTGTAAAAAGGCTAAATGTATTTCTAGAAAACATGGCTGAAACTCCTTGGATGAAGATGTTGTTATGAAACCAGTCCTTTGGGAAGTAAAACATGAACTGCTTGGAACTACTTGACAAAGAGAAACATGTGTAAATCCATGCCAAAGAAAAAATTGTTGGCTTTCTACCATCAGTATCCAAGGGAAGTGCCTTGAGCTGGGACTGCAGAAATTAATAACATATCATACAGGAAAACAGTAACTCATTTCATGTTTGTTAATTTTGTTGTGTGTTGTTGTTTCTTTAGTCGAAGGACGATCCACGATGCCCAGCCAAACTCCAGACAAAAACAATACAAAAAATTATTTATGCAATTATCAGAGGTCTTATTTTCCATTGTCTGCCTCGTTATAGCTTTTAATGGGTCTGAGTCATAGTAAATGATCATTGTTAACGCTGTTGTCCTTTCTCTGATGTAATTAAGCAGGCGACAGAGACAAAAGGCTAATGAGCAGCGTCTGTTGTGAGGGAGGTCAGCGACAAACTAAACCCTGATAGGAGGAAAAAGTGAGAAAGCGTGTGTGAAAGAGAAACGGTGTGTGTGTCTGTGCGCGACGATCTAAACAGTAGGGCAGATGCACTTGGGGATTGATGTACCATGGTGTCTCATGTCCAAATCTGTATGGCCCTTTTAATCCAATGAAAAATGAGAAGTGTGCCGTAACTTTGTTAGAAGTGGGTAATGCAGCCAGGGGAAATGGAACAGGGGCCAGGGTTGCAGGCCTCCTCCACATTCAGTGTAAGAGCTAACCTGATTTGCACTGCGCTAGCTCTGAGACCAATATCTGCCCGCATCACCCAAAGCCCATCAGGAGTGATTAAATAAACATGATGGAAGGTTTTCTGAGAACATATTAACTGTGACGTCTGTTTAGCATGTCCTTGTATATACACAGGTGTGTCATATTACCATCAAATTTGGCGTTTTACACTCTGAATGTGTGACCCTCGCTCGCACCTTTCCATGGGTTACTTACTTAAAATATGTAATATGGATACTGTTCATGAGCTGCATCATTTCAGATAAAGAGAAATAGACTTGACATTTGATACTATGTAGAATATAGAAGAGGCTGGAAACTATGAAAATGAGATGAGCGTTTTCCATCAGGTATGATGAAGACCCACATGGTATCCATCTGCGGTTCGGCTTACTCCAAGTAAATGACAGGAGGCTCATGTGGAAACTCAACTTCATCAGTCAGTATTACTGCCATCAGTAAGTAATGCTTTTCAAATAACTATGATGACTGAAGGAGTTTAGGCTCTGCAAAAGTTTGGGAGAAAGACAGATTCAGCAGTTTCCTCAGCATGATTGGTGCATCTCACCTGTCAAAGATGGATTAGGTGTACGAGTGTGTGTATTTATGCGCTGTGCAGAAACGAGTCCAAGTATATATCTGTAACAAAGTTAGTGTATTATTTCAATTAGGGGTGCGATGATTCATCTTTTGCAATAAAAAAAAAAAAAAAATCTGGATTTACTGTGTTTCAGTGTGCAGTCTTGTAATATTTTTCTTAATTCCGCCATATCCCCTGCGGCAGATTAATCTTTATTAAAGAAAACAGCACCATCTTATAATAGAGAGTAGTATTTCCCCTATGTGAGGCTATCAGCTGCTTATTGCTGTGATAATTGTGGCTATTGAGACAATTAAATATTGCAAATGCCTGTTTGAGAAAGAAACTAAAACAAGATTTTGCATCTCAAAGCAGCATGCCCTTAATAAATAGTCGCTGCAAGACGTAATAATGTGATTGGGTATGAAATAGCATATATATACACAGTACACGCACATCATGAGACGATAGAAGAGACATTTCTCTCTATAGTTTATACCGAGGCAACTATACTTTTAATAACTATGGTTAAATGAAGTCCATGAGGCAAATCAATGAACATGGCTGTTTTATGGAAATATCGGATTTACAGGATTTATTGTGTAAATGTGATAAAGATGATATTAACTTTTCAGGTATTAAGTTAACTGGGTGAACCAAAAACAAACATTTGTGTCTAGTAACAGTTTCTCAATTCAATTTCCAGAAAATTCATGGACAATTTACACCCAACCCTAAATCACAAAATGTATTGATATTGCGATATAGAATTTTCTATACTGTGATAAGAAATTTTACCCCACCCCATACACTGCTGAAAATGCTTAAAAACATCTGTCCACAGGTACAAAAGTACACATACATACATACATACATACATACATACATGATGCTCGTATATTGCAAAAGTGTTGAGGCCACTGTTTCTGATCTTTACTGGCATTTTAAAGTCACTTCAGCATTAAGCCATATTGATCCCTGGTGTTTCCAATTAGGACATCACTTAACTCACTGACGATGTAATCCAATAAGATCTGATGAGCACGTTACTTAAATGTTTAATCAGCTGAGGCAACTCGTATAGACGACCGCATGATTTTCTGTTTAAGAAAACTCTGATTACTATAGAACGGAGGGTGGAATTAAAGCTGCAACTAACACAGCTACCGATTATTTCCTTGATTAAATCGTTTGTTCTATGATATGTCAGGAAATGGTGAAAATGCACACCACAACTATTTAAACCCCAAAGTTTTGTCTCGTGCAACAGTCGAAAATCCAAATATATTCAGTTTACTCAGCAGCAAATCCTCACAATTGGGAAGCTGGAACCAAGTAATATCTGGGATTTCAGCTTGAGAAACTATACATATTTGTATTTCATATTATATTGTAAATATTTTAATCGATTATCACAATCATTGGCAATTAATTTTATGTTGATTAATGGATCAACTGACAAATCATTTCAGCTGTAGATGGAATTTCTGCATTATATTTGTAAAATAAATGCCTTGCAACCAGTGCTGTTGAATACATATGAAGGGCTATTTTTACCTGCCTGTGCACACGTGTGTTTAGATGTGTATGTGATTAGAGGACAGGGTAGGGTTGCATACAGGGTGTTGATGTGGACAGTTTCCAACAACAGTCGTGTGACCACTTATCCAGTTCCTCCCGTCTCAGTCTCTCTCTCCACTCCTCAGTGATTAATTAGGAAAGTGAGTGGAATTAGTCTATCAGCAGGCCGAGGGAGAGGATGAAAATATTTACAGAGCTCCCAGGAAGGGATTTCATTAGGAGTCGACTTCGTGGTGAGTCGCCTCCTCTCTCTTCATGCCGACACAGAGTGGGAGTACTCCGAAACTTGACCCTTAATGTCAAGTCATGTGGTAACCCAGTTAAATGCCATAATGACAGCGACAATACAGACATCAGGCAGAAAATAAGATGCTCATTTACTTATAAGGTTTAATCCTGACAAATACAAGATGAGTCAAACAAAGCGCATACAGCAATGGGAATCAAACTGCCTCGGAGCAGGAAAGGCTAAACTTATGGCATACAATTGCCAAAGAACTAGAGCATAATCCCACTGAGACAACATGATTCAAGCTATAGTAAGAACATTAACCACTCTCTCCTCTCAAGGGTAAAAGCATCAACCCACACAGTCTTGGGAAATCGGTGAGCATCAGTCTTTTGGCTAATGTTTCTCACTTTGCTGTATGTTCATGATTGGCATGAGATACCCCGCTGCTGTGTTATTTCCTCTAGCCGTACTCCTCCTCCCATCCACTCCAGCTCTCTCAGCAGGGGTTAACTGACCTCAGAAACACACAGTACGAGCACCCATGGGGCAGCTGAATGCTTCTGTGATTATCAGGGGAAAATAACAAAGCACATGCAACTTATGACCAATTTAGGAGCCTCCAATCCATAATAATAATGGTAGAAAAATATGAAAGCAAATATTTTTCTTTTAGAACTATTGTGGTAGCCCCTACGGTTATCAGCTACCTTTTGAGTCAAATGATTGACACAGATAATACAATAGTTTGATGAGCAGATGTTGAAATAAAGCCAGCCAATAAGCAATTCAAGGTTAATAATGACGAATTGACAGTGAAACACAAGAATGTACAAGGACATTTATGATTCAACAATTTGCTACTAAATCTTTATAAAAAAATTTTTATGTCATGTTACAAATATTTTCCGTGTTTCCCTGCATTTATATTAGTTCTGTCAAGTCTGCTGCCATGATATATTAGTCATTGGGGAAAGAATGGTTGTTGCCACTGAAAAAACATGCTGGGCCATTTTGGCTCCAGTTCCTTGGTTTAGTTTCCAAATCTCTGACCAAGTTGTTCATTGAAAGGAGTAACATAATTCAAAATATACTCAGCAACTATTTACTTGTCCAAACAATGATCAAAAGTGATCAAATCATTTTTGGTGACTTGTTCAACAGTCGGGGACGTATACATAGATTCTATCCAATGAAATGTAAATTAGGGCAACCAGCTAACCCCTTCCATTATATAAAACCACTCTTGGAGGTGTGTGTTAAGGATGGTGTATGCAAGAAACAAACTAGTTCTTTCATGTTTCAAGTGTATATCTATACCCACATAAGGCAAAAGTGTTTACAGCTGCTTCAAAACAGCCACAGGAGGAGGCACTCATGATGCTGCACATATGATTGTCAGTTTAGGAAAATTTCCCCCCGACACTTCCCATGTCTGAAAGGTGAGGGGGTTTCATATGCTGTTTAATGATGCAACAAGCTTCGGTTGAAGCATATGAAAATGAAATAATAAAAAGAAAATGCCTTGTTTACAGTGCTTTGCCAAAGTAGCATGGTTGCGGTCTAAGTGGCTGAAAAGGATTCATTTTTGTTTCCAACAATGCAGGTGAGGGATGTGTGGGTGGAGGCACACAGAGGGTTAGCATCCACATTTGACCCTCTGGTTCTCCAGAGACTCGTGTTCTATGTTACATCCACTTTCGGGAAACCACATAAAGTCCCTGAACAATATGCTTGCAGCCCACGTACTCCACTTCACTTGGAACTATGTCACATTACAGAAGCTGAAGATGCTCTAACTGTCATTTCTCTAAGTATCCAAATACAAACAACAGGGCAGAAAACAAAATTAGAAACCAGTATGAGCTCCTCCTTCCTGGGGACTATGTGCTGATTACAAGACCCTGGTGCCATCTACTAACTGGCACTCCTCTAAAAACAGGGCCAAGACAAACTCTCTAAGCAAGGCTACCTCAGCAGAAAATGCTGGGAATGGGCAGGAAAAGTTTTACAGAATGTTCAAAACTCCTGGTCTTCATTAGAAATAAAATAGGCAGACACATCAGGGAATACCACTGCTGCGTCTCCATCAAAGGAATTAAGATTAATCTACAGATACATGACTGAACATAAGTACTGTATTTTTAAACTCATGTTATCTGGATCTCAAAACGGGACTGGAGGGATGGACAGACGACTGTTGGAGTTGGCTGGAACAAAGTTCTTGACCTGTTGCTTACTTTAGGTCAAGTGAACTCAGCGTCCCAGAGTACGCAGTAAACATGCAGGAACCTGATGACGAAGAGAGAGACGACTGAAAGATGCAACTTAAGGCCATTTAGAGTCTGGTTTTCAGATTAGAAATTGTTGTTTGCACTCAATGTCAGCAGCGGGGCTCGGCGAGGAATTATGTTACAGCAATTCAGTGTGTTCTTATAAAAAGGTTAATGCCTCCATTTACTGAGTCACGGCCCGTATAACACACAGGGGACAAAGATCTAAAGAGGAATGACAGGAAAGTAGTAGCAGTTCAACAGAGTTTATTATAGTACAAAGAGTATTAAAGCAAAGAGGAGTACAGTGGAGTTTTTAAGTTTCATTCTAAGGCAATAATCATATCTCTTCTTGCTTGTGCATATGTGAGGTGTCATAGCGTCACATCCTCTCTTCGACCAGGTTTCTCTAACTATCAACAAAAACAATGTCCATCGAAATTCATTCGCAGGCATAGTAGGGAAGTTTACTTTCATTCCATATATAGGTGATCAAAATTATGCAGGGTGTGTTCTGCACTGAATAAGTCATTAAGCTAACAGGATATTCTTTTTTAACAAAATAATGTAATTAGATTTCTTATACGTATCAATTATTATAGTGGAGGATTCAGAGTTTGACAGAATAAGAATCCTTTCTGTATTGTTTCACAAACTACAGACTGGGTAATTATAAAGGATTACCGTGAAAAAACCCTATAAAGACAGAGCAGTTCTCCTGACCAATCGAAGAGCAGAAGACTCATTTGAGTGCACAATGGTCGCATTTCAAAATTAAGACAGAAGCTATGTATTTAGCAATTTGGAGAATATGTGACGGTTTGGTATATATTGAGCATATGGATGGATTTTACATATGTTTTGATACTTTTTTCTGCCATGAAAACGCCATTTTTCTTTGTAGCCGCCATGAATCCAAGCTAACCAGCCGCAGTTATTTAAGAAAACAAGTGTTTGATAGTGAAAAGATTTTTTTTGAGTGGATCATTTATTGTTTTCATATTGTTTCAGCGCCATAATCTGCTCTATTCAGAGTAAGTCATGAAGTTTACCATGGTTTGTTTTAAATGCATCATACACTGCTCCAATTAAAATTCACGTTATAACAAAAGAAAGCCTGTTTATTTGTGATACGACAGGCTCTTCAAAGACTGGGCTATTTCCTCCAAACACATCTGTCAAAGACTAATCTGTTTGTTACTACAGAGATGAGGACATGACAAAACATTGCCAGGATGGTGCGAGTCGCCCTCTTCCCAGAGGACGGGGGTGTTTATACGGTATGGAGGGCCTCAGGGCTATTGACTCAGCTGAGCCCAAACTCCCCAGCAGCCCCAGAGAGAAACAGCGTGGCCGGAGGGGGTTTAAAAGGGAAGCTGAGATACTGTTCTTACCCTATAGGATATTTACACACACAGATACATTGGAAAAGCGCAATTTAGTGTCCAGATGTGATTCAATGGATGTTTATTATTAATATGTTTTATTTTTGCATTTAATTGGGGTTGACTTTACTTCAGAACTCCTTGATAATGTTTCCCTGCCTGGTTGTGGCTCTTTTACAAGAGAGAGGGTCATGGGTGAGAAAGAAAACTCAATGTCGTTCACACGCTGTTTACATAAGGAAAGCCTGGCTGGGGATAAGAACAGGTTCCAGACCCTTAGTTATGCCAGTGTGCGCATGAAACTTTTGTCTTACGCACACAAGTTCACATGCAGACACGCGTACACACACACATTTTACTGCAGCAATACACAAAGTAGGGAGCATAAAACTGTACCCCCATATGGACACAGACAAAAAAGCTATTTACTGTAAAGTTAAGTGACAAGAACAGTGTAAGAGCAACAATGAGCATTTGACTGAACACACCCACACTGACAGCCCACTGCAAGCAAGTAAAAAGATTAGAAAATAAGAAACTATTAGAATGAAAGAACATGGAGGCAAATTTATTTGTTTACGCTCTTACAATCTGTGTCCGAGATGTCTGTATGTAATGACAAATCTCTTTAATAAACAGAACCAAACCTTCAGAGCGACATACTCACTTCCTTGCTTGAGGGCAACATTACCTCTTCCTCCATTATCTTAGTGCTGCTTTGGCTGAACAGATAGTACCTTAAGGAAGTAAAATACGTCTGCATGACAGCTCACTGTTTTATTGAATTCAAATGTCATCCTTACTGATAAACCTCACACGACCGCAAGGAAGTACAAATGCCTTATTTTATCCGCCATAGATCTAATAAAAGAGCTTAAAATATTCATGGGAGAGGTTACACTAAAGGAGAAGTAGCAAGCCTCCCCTCAGCATCCCCCCTCCGTACTTTCCCATCCCTCCCTGTGTGTAGATGTAAAAAGGCAACCTTGGGGAGCCCTGACCTAAACAATGTGACTCTTAGAGGCCCGTCACAGGCCTTCCCACCACTTTCCTCCCAATCTCTCGGACGCTTCCTGTTTGTGTAAAAGATTTGTTGTCTTTGACATATCTGTTCTTTTGCTCCAATCAAGAGGAGTGTGGCGGCAACATCATTTTACATCTCTAGGGTCAACGTCTGGGTCAGTGATTTCCGTGACGTTAAGCAGGAACTGAAGCTCGGGGGCAAAGTTCAATCCAAAACCAGTGTGCTTACAGGTTGTACGCGTATCCTTACAGTAAGAAAAAAAACCACACAGTTTATGTGACAAAACACACTTTCTGTTCCGTTTCTCTTTGTCCACGTCCCTCTCGTCCTCCCACACAAACAGTTTTTGAGTCAGGCTCCTGCGGGCAACGACGCTAACAAGGCAGGTCCATTCAGTGTGAGAGATGCAGTAAATATTTTCTGAGCCTTGACTGCACCAGAGGGATGGTGCTAGAGCTGTCCTTGACACCTACGCAGCACACTGAGAAAATAAAAGCCTTGTTAAAGTCACATTGGACGGTTCCCTTGTGGGCCATCCGAGGGTGATATATGTAGTCCTGGATGTTTAGGACTGTCAGGAGCCCAGAAATTAGCTCTGTACAGATGGATTGTTTGTTATGTCTATATAAAGCATGAGAGCGTTGAGTGTCCATTAGATAAAATACATGTTGGAAGGTTCTGGTGGCTTACTGGAGTCCACACACTACGAGCCACCACAAAACATCTTTTTAAGAGAATATATTTTATAGCCTTTAACATCCCAACCTGGTGTAAATCAGTTATTTGCCATCGTCACCTGAACCACAGGCTCCCCCCGCTGAACACCAGTCTTAAACACAACACATGTTCTCTTTAATATAACACTATAATCACTGCAATATTTTAAACATAACTATTTATGTTAATTAGGTGGCTAATTAAGCTGATAAATGTCTTAATTAACATATACTTCTATGTCAGCATCTTGTTGTTCACATAATAAGGGTTTATCAATATATAAGTACAGTATTAGTGTTTAGAAATCAGTTTTCCCCAATATTATAGATTTATATGGAAAAGTGCTACAAATTTTAATCTTTTGTGTACAGGAATGTGTCCACGCATAATCAGACAGAAAGCACAACACAATGTCCTGCATGCTACTGTACATAACGTGGTGTTAGGGCATTAAAATGGCAGGTATGGGTGGTTCAGTTAGCCAACTGACGTGACAGGGATTTATTATGTGAACACAGAGTTGATGTTTGGTATCTAGACTCTGACCTCATCACTCCCCGCAAGCATTCACCAAGTTCAGCACAGCAGGAACTGGGGAGCAATGATAATAAACTTTCCCCCCCTCACAGGGGGACTTAAGACTCTACATGTGGATGCTGGCACATGTAGGCAACATACAGTATATATGAACAGCAATAGCAGCGACAGCGGACATTTTGCAGCAGTTTGAAAGCAGAGTTTGCAAATAAGCAGCAGCAGCAGCAAAACAGTGGGTAGAGCGATGGAGAACACGGTCTCCACTTAGGAAATGTTATGCAGCACATGACCATTAGGACATGGATGTAAGATTAAGGTACATAAATAGAGCTGAGTAGCAGCAGCGAAAACCACAAAACAGGACTTCAGCAGTAAAAGTTATGAAAAGAAGAATATGAGAATAAAAAGAGATAAGAAAGCGAGCTGTCTGAGTTGAAATGTTTCTCTAATTCTTAGATGATTATGGACATGTTTAGTTCCCAATGAAGCCAACATTACAAGGGCATACCTATCTGAAAATGCTGTTTGCAAGACAACAGTTACAGAGACATGCAGTAAGAAATCATCCCAAAACAACAGCAAAGCCTTGGAAGGATAAAGTAATACCAATTCAGCTAATAACACAGAGTATTCATATTTCAAATGCAAATCAACATCATAGTCAAGCTCAGCAAAAACAACCAATTAAATCACACTTAATATCTATGCAAACACAGCATATAAGTGGATGGCAGCAGCAGCATAAGCCCAGACACAGCTACAGTAGGCCACACACAGATCTGTTAGAGAGCAATGAAAACAGCAAGCAGCTTGACAGCCAAGCACATGAACACTAACTGAACAGAGCCAAGACATCCACCCACAATATATGTTAGCACAAGCAGCAAGCTCTTACCTTAATGAAGCAAAGAAAGCAGTGGGTTTGGCAAGAGTCGCAGCAGAGACAGAAAACTTCCGGTCTGAAGTTCAGGTGTGAGGCCGACGAAGGAGCGACGACGAGCGGACTCACTTAAACAGCAGGAGGGAGCAGAAAACATAGTTTATGTCCCAGCAAAGACGCCCTGAAGCCACGGTGATACTGTAGCAATGATGGCGGTGAGTTAGCTCATGAAATGCTACATTAGCAACAGTAACTAACAGGTAGCTAGCACCAAGTGTTTGTGGCCTTTTTAAGGGCAGAGTTTGCATCATTGCCTCTCATCAGAATGGGGGGCGGAACTACAGTTTAAATAGCCCGCCAAGGGTGCGTTCACTATACACTCAGTGGCCACTTTATTAGGTACACCTGTACAATGTAATGCAATTCAATACAACAGCTCTGTTATAAATTCTGCCTTTACGAAGTTTATAATGTTCAGTTTTTGTTGACTTTGTCTGAAATGTGTAAATTCAGTTAAAAGTGGTGTTGTACTGGACCGCATTACTGAGAGGTGTTTCTTTTTTGTCCTCCCTGTTTACATCAACACAAGGGGGTCAGACTATTAGAAACACCTCTGAATATAATGCAGTCCAATACAGCACCATTAAAGAT
>NTHP01000202.1:239433-250715 GCA_003416845.1 Oplegnathus fasciatus | reverse complement strand
ATTATTGCCATAGGTGCCGTGAAAGACAATGAAATGAAAATCTTCGAGATTACAACTATGACTGCAATGATAAAACATATAATTGAATTTACACATTTCAGACAAAGTCAACAAAAACTGAACATTATAAACTCTATAAAGGTAGAATTTATAGCAGAGCTGTTGTCTTGAATTGCATTAGATTGTACAGGTGTACCTAATAAAGTGGCCACTGAGTGTATACACAGTATACATGTGTTGCAGAAAATAGTGTGTCACCTGTGAAGCAGTAATGCTAATTGTCAGCTTAAACTAGCCTCACTGCATTATTTTCCAAACTTGTGTCAAGTTAGCATTATTGCTCACCTAGCCCCAGTTTGTGCCTCTCATATATTATCTTTGCATTGATGTGACAGAGTCAAAAACCTTGGCAATTACCTTAAAAGGAAAGACTGAAGCGACCTTTTTGCATACACTTTGAGCTGTCAAACACAGGTGTATCCAGTAACATTATTAATTGCTGTATTTCATTACAATGATTGCTGGAACATGGATATTAATGTTAGTATTTCCACCTGTGCTTTTCCTGCCATGACAAGTCAAAATGTCTGCTGTTGTGAAACAGTTGTATGAATATAATTCACTTGGCAAGTTTCACTGTGAGATTTAAAACATGTTACAGTACAAGATGGACTGACTTTTGAAGAGAAGAGCAAAGTTCAACTTGCGTTTTTCAACAGAAACTAATGACGAACATGTGAGGAGAGAAAGTTCATGTTCTCGATCATTTTACTTTAATGAAATTCAACTTGGCCCCTCGTCACTAGTTAAAAATGCAATCAGTTCACAAGTGGATTTCTGATGGAAACCATGCAGCACTAACCTGTAAACATGTCAGATATATTTATACCGGTACTAGAAATTACTAGAAAATACTTGTCACTCAATACTGGTCAGCAGTTTACAGTTGGAGCTCGGTCTTCACAGAGTATTGTCTTTCTTCAGCAGGTGGCCATGTGCTGGTTTGGCATTTTAGTGCCTGTGTTGTTTTGGTGTAAAAGGTCCATCATTCCCCGCAGTGCTCTGTGCTACCAGTAATTACCTCAGTCATCAATTCATTGTACTACAGCTCAAGTGCTAACACAGCTTATCTTGTTAGAGTGATTTCATTAGCAAGAACATCGCCCACTATCACACCTCCAGGGTATGAGCACTTGAGATGAAGCCTTGTCCTCTTTCTGGCCTTACTCACCCAGAAATATGTCTTTCCCAATAGATGATAAATGACCATATTCCTTGGATTTTACTACAGTTGCATCAGATTCCTAATTGTTGCACAACACGATGTGGTTTTCTTTAGAGTGATTTATGGAGTTCGTTTCAGGACATGGAGTTTTACTTTGTAAACGCAACCTGAAATAAACACCACCCATCCATTCTAAAAAGGTACAGTCCCATAGGAAATGTCATTTCTCACCTAATCTTCTCCCCCCAGATCTCCATTTTTAAGTCATCGACATCTGTTTCTGCTTGTGCTCGAGGAGTGTAAATCAATGTTGTAGTGCGGGGTGTTGCAACAACATCCTGTCCCTACTGAGATATTTTGTTTGGTGGAAAATGCAGCGCAGATTCGGAGCTCGATACATAACTCTCTCCTCACTTCCTGAGAGGTCTCGTGGGTTAGATTTAGATAGTTGATAATTCTTGTGGCAGCGAGACCGGGACCGCGCAGACGATTTGATACCGTATGGGCGCTGTGACAGGATACGCAATAAGATAACATTCGCCTAATGGATGATTCTTATCATTCGCAGTAATTGAAGACATAATGGAGCCTGATCATAATCCCCCGGAGGTGTAAATGGCTCTGTTGCTGTGTTTCAGACAAAGTGAGATACTGTCCTCCTCTCTCCAACCTGCCCTTCCTGAAAAATGACAGGTATAAAGACTGAAGAGCACTCTGGTGTGTGTCATGTATTTTCATTTTCCATATCTTTGTACCTGTTGCCTTTTGACCCTGCGTGACCTCAGAGAAGCTGTGAGCCATAGAGAGCTCGGTAAATGTGATCATTCTCAAATGACCAGGTCACACGTGAGCGAGCAAAAGCCACCAAACAGGACCTCCACTTAGCCAGAAGTGTTTGTTTTTCCTTTCTTTCCTTGTTTGTCTTTAACCCAGGTGATGGCTTTCTTCACCATCAACACTGCAGACACTGAAACTGAGGGGATTTAGGGGATGACAGCCACGCCGCCTCATCCATCACTATCCATCTCCATGACAGTTGTGATGGCTGCTTCGGACTGAGGCAGAGAGGTGAGGATGTGACCCACTTCTCAACACCTGTCAAGACCTTGAGAAAGAGAAGAATAGCGAGAGACGAATATCTTTAGTGGTGTGTGTGATGGATGTTTGCTAAAAATAGAAACCCCTCCTTATTACAGCTGAATTACACAACCGTAAAGTGCGCAGACTACAAATTCCTCCCTTTCACACCAATCAAATTCTTTTATGGCACATGAAATTATTCTTTGTAGTACAGTTTTACTAGTCACATTCATCAGCAAGTGCCTCAATCACACTTAAATAGCCTCGACAAAGCCAGCTCGACCATGGGGAGTATGTCAGCTCGGTCACCCTGACACACACGCACATACGTTGACACACTCCAACAATACATCCGCCACTTTCAAAAAAAAAAGCTTGACAAATGAGTGACAGCTGAATCACACTGGAAAATGGGAAATGTTCTTAGGAAGCCCAGCAAGGAGTGAAAGAAAAGCGGTAACCCAACTCTCTGGCTCCACCCCGCCAATTTCCCCCCCTCTCCCAGCCCCTGATACACCCTAATCCAAGCCAAGGGCGAGCTCGTGGCGGCTATTAATACCGTGTGTCGACAGGTCCAATCACAATCAGAGCCTGGCCGTTCCTTTCATGCTGTGCAGAGGACAAGGGACAGGGGACTGTCATAAGATGAGAGACGACCGCTAGTGGAGGAGGAGAGGTGGTCGCGATATTAAAGTAAGATTAACAATAGTGCTGTCTACGCGAGTGTGCACGCGTGTGTGTCTGGTTAATTAAACTGTAAAGCTGAATTGAACAGCCTCAAAAGATTGTGCAACAGGCCGAGATTTGGCGCTTTAATCAGCTCTACCTGTCAAAAGCGGCAATAAATTTCACATGAAAGAGAAAATGAGTGATTAAAAGCAGACATTAAGAGAGAGGGAAGAGAGATGGTGCTTGGGGAGTAGGGTTGAAAGAGGAGGAGGAGAGAGGAGAGGAGGAGGCGGAGGAGAGGTGCTATTGTGTAAGATCTTGTGTGTGTGTGTGTGTTTGTTTGTGTGCGCGCAGGCGGCCGCAGAGAGAGATGGGCTAGGACAATACGTAGCTGACTGGCTCCAATATAATTCATTCATCATTGTAGTGTGTGTGTGTGTGAGAGAGAGAGAGAGAGAGAGAGCAGCAGAGGGGGGTGTGTGTGAGTGTGTTTGTGTGTCAGACGGTATTCCTGCTCGTCTCGCTCCACCAGTTAAGTTAAATCAGAGGCAGTCACTGGCACACTGCGGTGGTCTCCCTCTCTCTCTATCTCTCTGTCTGTCCTGCTCTGAAAGCATCAACAGCCTCCTGGTTCAGCACCACAGGTAAGAGCTCACATTACCTCATTCTCAGGAAGATGTTTTACCAACTTTTAAAGAAATTATTTGGCAGTCTAAGTCTATAAACTCTTTAAATTGAACCTTCTGTAATAGCCTCCATCATTGGATGAACAAATCTTAACTCGTTACGGCTGCTTTTAGGCATTTGTAATGTTCCAACACCGGCACAATAAGGTTTCAGTTTCTACAAATATTTATCTCATAAGGCCTTTGTTGAATATCGCTGATATTACCTTGGGAACGCACACGTGTAGAGAATGCAAGGGACAAAATGTTAGATGTATTCACTGACCAGTGCTACCTGTTGTTGCTGTTTGTTCAAGTAGTTCATGTGAAAGTCCTGTGTGTGCAGAGCCTTTAAAACAGCCACTGTAGCTGTGCGGTAGGGATGGGAAGAACCCAAGAACTGGATTATGCAAACTGTACGAAGAGAAGGATGGAGTCTATAGTGAAGTTTACATTGTCTTATATTCACATAGATAGAGAGTTGGATCCACTTCCTGATAAACAGTAGCTCTGCGCTCCCTAGAAATCCTCACTTATGAAGAATTTAATCCCAAAACAGGCAGGAAAAAAGGGGAGATGGTGAAGAAGACAGGGTGGCTGTGGGATAGCAGGGACATTTAACTGAAGAAAAACAGGTGAAATTAAATTTTCAGCATCGTCAGGGAGAGAGACATATAACTGTTGAAGAAAGGAGAAATAGAGTGGTGGGCTGGAGAATGAACATGTTGAAGGAGAGAGGAAAAGAAGTCATGGCTTCCCTCCTAGCTTGTTCAGAGTGAAGGCTCCTCAGCATCATGCACTTAAACCAAGAGCTTTGCATGGGTTTTACTTTTATAGGCACTTACTTTGCCCCCCAATGTTTCTATGTTGGAGACAAAAGCTTCTCTATGAGCCAGTAAATGTGTGATTTAATATAATCTCAGGTTCTACGGTGAAATAATCCTCTAACAAACTATCCTGATGATTGAAAATAAGTAGCAGAGAAAAAGGATTTATAATTTGTTTTTGTTATTGTAATTGAAAGTGCCGGTGGCGTGTTTCATAAAATACAGTGCGGGGAATGAAGGGAAGCTTTACAGGCCGAATTTGTTCTGTTTAATTGTGCAAGTGACATGAAAGCGCAGTTTTATAAACAGAAAAATTCAGACATGGTTTCTGAAGCCAATATTTCCATTAGCTCCTTTCCTTCAAGCAGAAGTCAAGTCCCCATTTAGTTCATGGACACTGTTACTCTCTCTCTCTCACACACACACACACACACACACACACGCTTAATCAAAATCTTCTGTTCTTTCTCTTCCTGGACATATATGTATAAAATGCACATATTTTAAAGTGTGTTGGTTTGGTGCGTTTTTTTTAAATTGCAATCAACATCATTGCATGGCACCACCATACTCATCATTTAAGAGTTTCTTTAGCCGTCAGTGAGTTTACTCTTGGTCAAGTTTCCTACTTCAAAAGCTCTTCAGCTGAAGTGACACCCTGTAAGTTGAGACAGGGGAGGAAGTGAGATGTAGGAGGCCACGGCTGAGGTGCACTACACTTTCAGGCACCCATATTATTACTCTACAATGGGTATTAGTGATAAATTAAGCTGTTATGCCGTTTTAAGTCTGCCATTTGTTGGTGATGGGTAGCTGCGTATTAAATTTATATTCCTGTAACATGTCACAAGATACAGGAAAAGTTGAGTTTACAACAGCGGGAAGCACCCGTTGTTGCAGAGCGCTCTGTTGACCGAACAGGCCTGAAACGAGGCCTAAACGAGAGGTTGATCATGAGGTGGGCGGCTGAGGTGGTGTGTTCCTAGTAAGACGAACCTCACTTCATAATGGGCTGATATAAATCATTAACTCCATCAACCAGACATTTTAGTGGCTCTCTCTATGAGCAGCCAGATGGTGGTGCTCATGTCAGAGCAGCCGGGCGCTCAGGCCCAGGGCAGCCACAGATAGCTCTGTTGATGGGAACCACGATACTATCCAAACTCAGTCCAACTCAGCTAAGCCGGGCCGTGAACTTTTCTAGGTTTAACTTTTTAAGAAATTCCCATGATCCCAGGAAGAGGCTGCATTTAATTACCCCGAAATAGGATTAGAAATGGAATGCTGTTCAGGAGTCAGCCACCGCAGTGCAAAAATGTCCCCAAACTTCCTCCTACATGTAATTCTGATTTTATCATTCATTGTAAGCAGCTGTGTGTTTGCAAACAGCGCAGGGCCTTGCAGCCCATTGTCGTGTTGGAGAGGATGCAGCTTGCTCATGGACCTTGTGAAGTAGCTGTTTACCTTCCTGTCTGTGGTCACCCAGGGTTTATGGCTGTCATTCAGTAATGTGCCATCTCACTCCGAGCTATAGCTCACTGGACACGGCCTCACTAAATCACCTGCTTCCGAGTCGCCTTCTGTCTGTGCTACCTCACCTTTATTATGGGGCTCACTTACATATATAGGCAGCAATAACTTTCAGCCTTGTTTATATTCACTCCCCACATGTCCCCTCGCCTTGAGCGTCTCCCTCGTGGAAAAATACCGGCGGTTAAATTGCCAACACTACCAATAATAGTAAAAGGCATGCGGTGTCGATTTTCTCCCATATTTCCATTTGTGGTCATCTGAAATCCTCATAGCATCAAGAGATTGTCTTAAACTGTTTTAAATCCTTAAACTGTGAAACTGATATGTGTTTTGTCGCTCTCTTCTGTACAGTTAAAATTTACAGCCACCCACTGTTAAAATCATTAAAGAAAGAAAACACATGTACAGTAAATCCAGGCAATGACATCTGTGTTGGTGCTTTACCCTTCCTACTACACCAGGGTCTGTGCAGGAAACTCGAAGAGATATTTCATTATTCTGTTGCCCTTGGCACCCACGCATCTTCCACACTCAACAATCCCCACATCTGCAACCGATATGGCTGTTGCTTTAGTGCACTGAGGGTTTTTTTTTTTCAAAGAATCCATCCATTGAAACCTGGTGGAAAACGAGGAGATCTTAGACTTGGAGATAAAATAGTGCTCAGACTGTCTTAATGCCAACCAGAGGGCAATAGGAATGCAGATAGTGAAGGATTTAAAAAGTGCATTGAATATGTAGTCCACAGTAGCTGTCAGGGCAACAGCAGCAGCTGGATTTCTGCAAAAGCAAAAGGAAGTTTTTCAATATTTTTTTAATAAATATGTATCTGGTCTAGCTGAGGTCAAACTAAATGTATCAATACGTTTTCCATCATGATATCACTGCACTGTGTCAGCTGTGAGATGGAAAGAGAGTAAAATGTTGAAG
The DNA here is from genome assembly GCA_003416845.1 of Oplegnathus fasciatus. Classification (NCBI taxonomy): domain Eukaryota; kingdom Metazoa; phylum Chordata; class Actinopteri; order Centrarchiformes; family Oplegnathidae; genus Oplegnathus; species Oplegnathus fasciatus. The sequence goes on along the minus strand of NTHP01000202.1, from coordinate 243,786 downwards.
CTAGAATGCCATCTTGTGGCAAGATACCTGCTTAGTTTAGTCAAACTGGTAATCAGAGGATTTCCATTTCTATTGCAGCAGCTTATACAGTAGTCTCCATTTTATCTGTATTATACCAAATATTCAACTTCATATTCTAAAAAACAGCCCATAAAATTTGTTGTTTTATTATCTGCATGTGCTATCTGCCCAGCTCAGCTGGCATCTGTTTAGTTTTAATGTAACCACAAGCATGTTGTCATTTTTATGTAATTAGTAACAGAAACTATCTTTGCAGCTGTAGTAATAGTATACATCAGGCTTATGCTAATATTATTACATCAGTGCCACTAATGACACTCACTAAGCTATTCTATTAAGCAGAAATACTCTCAATAAAGGGGAGAATTTGTTTTTTATTCCCATTTCACGTTCTGCTTGTACAAATGAAGCAAAAACGAGCCCCAAGGCAAATTTTCAGCGGCACGCAGGTTTGATTTTCTCACAGAGCAAAGTTTCCACAGAGCCGAATCCCTGCTGTCCTGTTTGTTTAGGTGTGTGCTGATTAGAAGTTCTCATGCTGGGTACAATGTATCTCTGCACACCAAGGGTTTGAAACGTGACATGTCTTTTACAGTGACTGGAGCCTCAAACCTCTCTTTCTCTCTCCTCCCTGCTCCCTCAGTACCTCGGTGTTTAATGGTGTTGTTATCCAAGCTCGCACTTTGCCATGCAGTCTTCATTAACACAGGTCGTAACACAAGGCATAAATGTTCTCCTTCCGGGTGCTGACAGTCCACCCAGATGGACGGACCATTTGATAAACACTGTACAGTTTTACTGTTGCCATTCATTAGCCAAGAGACGATTTAAAGGAGAAGGGAGAATGTAGACTGTCTGAATAATGATGTTTGAAACGGCATTTTTGGAATATTGAATAACATACAACATCTGTTTTTCATGGCTTCTTATCTTACAGAAATAACATAAAGCGTCAGGATGGCTTTAATGTGCAGGTCTTTAATGAGCTGGTGTAGGGTGAGCACTTTCATGGGTGCTCGTGTGGATTAGCGTTTATGGACCATGCCAGCGGTAATGATGGCTCTTCCCCTAGACTGCCTGTGACATTTTTGTTGTGTTTCTTTTATAGGACTCGCTGAGGCCCTCGCCCAAGGCCTGTATCAGTCACCACAGACGCACCCTGCCGACAGGGCCCCCTGTTTAAAAGTCCCAGGATCTGACACTAAAAAGGGAAAATGCAGAATATAACGGCAGGAGCGACAGAAGGGATAGCTCTGACATGCGGCATGTCTGGAAGCCATGAATTCATCTTCACCCTGGTACCCATCGTCTACGGCTGTAACTTTGTCATCGGCATCATCGGGAACAGTATGGTAGTGGCTGTCATCTACTGCTACATGAAGCTCAAGACGGTGGCCAACATTTTTGTGCTCAATCTTGCTGTTTCTGACCTCACCTTCCTCATCACTCTGCCCATGTGGGCCACCTTCACTGCCACAGGCTACCACTGGCCCTTTGGAGAATTCCTGTGCAAGGCCAGTGCAGGGCTGGTGATTTTTAACCTGTACACCAGCATCTTTTTCCTCACAGCGCTCAGCATTGACCGTTACCTCGCCATCGTCCACCCAGTGCGATCACGTAGGTTCCGCACTGTCGTGTACGCGCGTATCACCTGTGTAGTGATCTGGCTTTTTGCCTTTGTGCTTAGTGTGCCCACAGCACTGACAAGGGACGTCCACAACATCACAAACTCTAACACTACAGTGTGTGGCATTCTGCACACGAGTATTGAAAACTCCATGAGGTTGAAAGAGCTCCTGCTGGCCATCAGCCTGATGAAGAGCCTGCTGGGCTTCCTGGTGCCCTTCGTCATCATCATCACCTGTTACTACCTCATCGGACGGGCGCTGCTGGGGGCGAGACACATCCAGAAAAGCTCCCGTTCCCGGGATGATGAGGTACTGCGCATGCTTGCAGCAGCTGTCCTGGCCTTCTTCCTGTGCTGGGTGCCCCATCAGGTGTTCCACTTAATGCAGGTGCTCACCCAGCTGAAACTGGTGGAGAACTGTGCCATCCTGGAAATCATTGACACCGCCATGCCCTTCACCATCTGCATCGCCTACTTCAACAGCTGCGTTAACCCTATTGTGTACGGCTTTGTTGGGCACAACTTTCGCAAAAACTTACTGCGTCTGTTGCGCTGCTTGCCAGGTGGACCGACGGGGCCTCACCCGAGCATCAGCTCCAAGATGAGCACCCTCTCTTTTCGTGCCTCTGAGGCACTGAGCCTCACAGCCAAAAGCAAGGCCTCCTCTGACGTTAAGTGAAAAAAAGAGAGAAAGAGTGTACAAGTTCACTCTCCCCGCTCCTTTGGTCTGTGGTTAAGGGGCCGGGGATGGAGATGTTCCATGCTTTTAAAACCCCAACTGTATTACCAAGCACTGAACCATGCAGAATGGCTGAAATGTTGTATTCATGTCCCTCTGTAAGTAAGTCCAGGAGACATTCACTACTTTGTGCAATGCTGATCTGCAGAGTAATTATTCATTAACTATCACATGTCACACAACACTCCTGCTTGTCACATTCACACTGGCAAATGTTTCACTCTCCAAGCCTGTGAAATGAATGTCAGTGTCACACAAGTAAAAAAAAATACAGGATTTAACTATATAAATAGAGTATTGCCCTTCTAGAAAAGACTATACATAATTACAGATCGCTTATCCCATTATTTATAAGATATGCATGTACTGCAGGATTTTGTCGCCAGATTGTGCCTTCAGGACACAGTGCAGTAATATATTGTCCAGTGATAAGCGTTCTGTGTGCTCAGCAGGTCTTTCAACAGTTGGAACAGTGATCAAGTGCTCAGCAAAGATGCCAAAGCTAAAAAAAAAAGAAATAATCATAAGCCACCCGTGCATGCTCTGCCAGCAGCTGTATACATGGAACAATTGGAAAAGTGTAGCAAAAATGTGATGTAAGTTTATATCAGTTAATAACATATTTGACTACAATAACTAGTGCCTGTATGCTACATGTGGTAATGTCAAATGATGTGCTCCTTGTGAAAATGTATAATAAGTGTTTGCATAATGAGAAAAGTTGCCTGGCCTGGGAGTAACATGCTGTATAAATAAGAGTGCTACACAAACACTCCAGGTGCGGATCATTGTCAGTATCTCTGGTGGTTGTCTTTGTAGTATTTAAACATGTTGATAGTTTTTTTTTCCTACTCTGTAAGTGTACAGTTTGTGAATATATGAAAATATGAATAAAGTGAAGAAAACACAGCCCTACGTTGATTTTTTTATTACTGCTTAATCATCTTGATTAGTCATGAAAATGTGTCATTAGTGACCAAACTATCCAGAAATAACAGTTGATCTGAGATGAAGTAATTATGAGGAATCAAAATCAGCTGACCTTGGCTCAAAGCACCTCTAGCTTCTATTAATCATTGACTGTGCGTCACACAGGCCCCTGTTCCTCCACGTACCACCTAAAAATAACAGGTGCACAGTACGCGATCTTTTTGGGAAGATGTGTGACATGTTGCTGCATCACAGACGGGGATTGGTGGATGGGCAGCAGGTCGGGGATTATAAGAGCTGTCGAGCTCTGAGAGCAGCCTCACTGCCAACATGAGGGTCCTCCTGTTTTTCGGATTGGTGGCTGTTGCCCTGGCTGACATCACTCGCTTCGAGGGGTAAATCTCTAGCCTCTGTTAAAGCAAAAATACATTATATTTCTATTATATTATGTGTAACACTATTGCTATAAAAATGTCTAAATCGCAGTGCTAATCATGGCTTTGCATTAAGTTAAGGACTTATGCAAGCACGATGACATATTGTACAATTTTTTAAACAACACACAAACAGATAAAATGACAGACTCCTTTGCTCTAAGGTACTTCAGCAGTATTGTACATTGTTAGTAACATAGCTCAAACCAGTAACCCTTCAACTGCTATAAGGCCTCCCAAAAAAACATTCGACCACTGTAGCTTTGAGCAGCTGCAATTCGACTTATACAGACTTAAATTAGTTAAGAGGTGGAATTTAACATGTATAAAACAGAAATAAACCAGTTATTGGATACATCCTCTTACAAATTGTGGAGGGAAAATAATGCGGAAGGGACATTTTAACATTTAAGGGTGTTGTTTAAGAATACTACCCAGCTAATGCTACATGGCACCATGGCAATAACACACTAAACAATCCCACTTCATTTCACTCTTGTGAAAGGCCAGCACTTGTCTGTGTGTTTTCTTTGTAATGTGAAACACAAAACTGTGGCTCTTGTATTGTATTTGTGATCTCTCTCTCTCTCTTTTTTTTTTTT
>NTHP01000202.1:228717-238968 GCA_003416845.1 Oplegnathus fasciatus | reverse complement strand
TTTTACTAGAGATAAAGTCTTCCGTCTGAGGCCTGCGTTTGATGAGCATGTGACCCTCATTAAGGACCTGGCTGAGAGCATTGAGGTACTTCGCTGCCTTCTCTCTCTGTCACACTCACACGCCTTATAATGCTATCCTCACTCACTGCAGGGGTTTAATTGGTTTGCTAAAGGCGAACGAGGCTAAATTGGACCTACTTTTTTGGATCTTTCTGATAATTCCCTCAGTGCCCGTTCAGATATGCAAATCATATCTAAATGCACCTTTTTTTCTTGAATGCTTGGATAAAATACTGTCTATGTTTGTTGGCATCTCATATTCACTTCACAATAATTTCTTTCAGCTTATCACACTTCAAAAGTGTCAAATGAGAGGCTGAAACACTGTATTCGGATTTCATATCTGGATATCTCAACATGCTCAAGTTTTTGTCTTTGGCGCCATCTGCAGGTCGACTTCTGGAGCCCCGAGAGCGCTCAGCTGGTGACCATCGACACTGATGTGGACATCCATGTGCCTGCCATCTACCTCGATATGGTGTACACCATCCTGCAGCAGAGTGGCATTGAGCACGAGTAAGTCGCTGGAGAAAGAAAAAGCATCTATCTGATTTCTACTTAATCAGCACTCTGAAATTAAAACATCTTGAGCACTAGGTTTTATTTTTTGATGTTTTAACACTGTTTAGGGTCCTTATTGAGGATCTGCAGGTTGCTGCTGATGCCCAGGCTGACAACAAGCCCTCTCCCAGAGCCCACAGCTACACCAAGTACAACACCTGGGACACGGTAAGAGGCAAAAAGATCATCAGTCACAATCTCTACCCCGACTGGACCGTTATTTCCTGTTCTTATTTGTTCTCCCTTTAATTTCAGGTCCAGTCCTGGATCACCTCCATTTCCTCCTCCAATTCTAACCTGATCAGCAAGCAGGTGATTGGAAACACCTACGAGGGACGCCCCATGACCGTTCTCAAGGTATTTCAAGACTCATCTGCTATATCAGTCCCTCGCATTGAAGAATTTCATAAATATATACCACCAACTACACCTAACAAAGGTTTTATGATTACTTTGAACAACCACAGCTCGGTAGGAAGTCCAGCTCCACCAAGCCCGCTATCTTCATGGATTGTGGTATCCACGCTAGAGAGTGGATCTCTCCTGCTTTCTGCCAGTGGTTTGTCAAGGAGGTAAGGAAGACACCTGGCTGGGCATGGCAAGCATTTACACAGAGGCTTTCACTGATTACACCACGTCATTTTTTTCCCAATCTTTCTCAGGCTCTGTCCACCTATGGCAGTGACTCTCAGATGACCAGCCTGCTCAACCAGATGGATGTTTTTGTTCTGCCCGTCTTCAACATTGATGGCTACGACTACACCCACAAGAGCGTATGTTGCAACTTCAAGCCTAAGTTTACAATCTAACCCAGTAGAGACCATGCTGTGTTGTTTTTCTTAAAGAATTCGTTGATTTGTTAAATGCATGTTTGACATGTTTGTTTTGTCTTCTTGGGAACTTTAGAACAGGATGTGGAGGAAGACTCGCTCCAGGAAATCTGGATCCAGCTGCATTGGAGCCGATCCCAACAGGAACTGGAACGCCGGCTGGTGCAGTAAGTCTAACATATACACGACTATATCTTATATTGCACTTCCGTCAGGATGGGGGGGCTTATGTGAAACAGATTAAAAGAAGAATGGCTAAAATCTGTGAAGCAGAGGCCGAGATATCTTGAGTTTTAGTGCCTAGTATGAGTCACACCCCAAAAACCTTGAATCCTACATTTCCCATAATGCAGCTTGGTAGCGTCTATCATTAGACTAGTAAACACCCACATCTTTCAAACACCTCCAGTTTGTAACACAGTCTTCCTGTTGTGAATTTGTGGTCTCAAGCTGAAACAGAGGTCACCCTGATGACATCACTATGACATCATCAGGGTTATTTTCTCAGACTTGAGAAAAGGCTGTATAGTACTCCTCATGACAAGTAAATATAACTTCGCATGTAAAATCGGCGAGGTGCACCATTAAGCATAGTCACAATGCAGCTGAAGAAGTAAAACACATATCCATTAATTTTACCACCATAACTTTCATTGCAGCCCTGGGAGCCTCCAGCAACCCCTGCAGCGACACCTTCTGTGGGTACTCTCCTGAGTCTGAGATCGAGGTCAAGAATGTTGCCGACTTCATCCGCAGGAACAAGTCCGTCATCAAGGCTTACCTCACCGTCCACTCCTACTCCCAGCTGCTGCTCTTCCCCTACTCCTACACCTACGATCTGGCCGCAGACCACAATGAGCTGGTAAGTCATCATTCCATCATTGTACATACAGCTGAATAAGGACAGTGACTGTATTAACTAACATGCTTGGTCAGTCACAATGACTTTATAATTTGACTTTATAATTATTCATCATGGCAGTGTCACATGCATCGCTATAGTGCGGCAGCCTTGTTTATACAGCCACGCTGGAAACGTATGCATTGGGAACACAATAACAGCAGATTAACTGCATCAGACATAGGTATGTTAAATTCTGACTCAATCTGGCTCTTCATATAATGATCGTCAGACAAGTATCAAAGGTAAAGATAATGTCACCACATGGATTATATTGACAGCAGATTTGGAAATCATTAATTTGCTGAAAATGTTTTGATTATATTACATCTGTACAGGAATTATACTCACTAGATGCAGACTACATAGAATGAAAATGTCTTCATCACAAGGAGCATTCCCAGTAAGGTGTGCATCTCAATTCAAAGAATAGCAGCAATTATATAATATGATTTTATCATAGAAACCGATTTTAATATCCCTAAAGATGTTTCCAAAAGCTTAATCAAGAATTCAACCCAGGCTCATTATGACTCTTATCTAAAGGCCGCACTTAGCTGCTGCAAATCATTCACTCCCTGCTCATATGCCTCAGTCTCATGGCTCTTTTACCTCTCACTGGGGTGTCCGAGGGCTGCACAGTTAACACTCACACCCTTGCTCCAGCTCTCACACTAACTGAGGCAGATCACACGTCTCTGCCTCTCTATTACTCACTTGTAATTTAAACCCTCTTCTGACACTTTACAGACCAAAAAGAAACTCCGGGGATCTGTCATAACTCATCTGTTCTCCCAGAAATATAATTTCCTGCTTGTGCATTTCTCTGGGGGTTTCATTTCCTGTTGGAACTCACTGAAGCTTTTTACTATTTTCTGTAATATCAGTAAACATGTTTTGTTTGAACTAGTGCAATGGATGGTGGGTACTGCAGGGCAAAGAAAAAACATATATTAACTATTTTTATTATCAGCTGTATTTTAATAGTTGTTTGGTTCTGTATATCGTTCCATTATCAGACAGTCTTTTCACTTTTAAGTCAGACTGTTTAACTTTTCAAAGAATGAATGATTCAGTCTTACACTTACAAATCAAAAGTTGAATTTATAAGCAATAAAACGCACTATTTCTCAATTCATTACACTCAGGTGTTTTGCTGATACAGCTTTACTTGGTCTGGTATGACCAGTAGCTTATGTTGGCTAATGTTAGCTAACTTTAGAGAGATATTGCTGTGTAATTGACACATGTTCTGTGACGCTGTCTAATGTTTGTAAATTCAGGAGTAAAACAGGCTCAGATTTATCAAAGTGTTAAGTACTATATATAAATATACTGTGTATACTGTGGTCAAAACCCTTCTGATTGGTCCTTTAACACATCTGACTTGTGTTTCTTCTCTGTATTGTAGATGAAGGTTGCTGAGGGCGCCTCTGCTGCTCTGCGTAGTCTGTATGGTACTCGTTACACCAGTGGACCCGGTGCCACAACCATCTGTAAGTACAACAAATATTATAATATGGACACCATGGGGAAATAGTGCATTGAGAGGAAGCTTGATAGTCTTTTTTCCGCCTATAATAATATGCATTATGATGTGTTCACGATGCACACTTTTGAGAGATATGGCCTCTAGAGGCAACAAAAGGCAATGACTTATCATGAGAGAAAGGTATTTCTAGCAAACAAAGGATTTGTTTTGGCCCCTGAAAGCAGCATTTGGATGAAAACACATCCAGGCTGTCCCAGGTCATCAGCATATCCCACTCTGAATAATCCCCCCTCTCCTTATCTGCCCTCAGACCCCGCTGCTGGAGGCTCTGACGACTGGGCCTACGATCTGGGAGTGAAGTATTCCTACACCTTCGAGTTGCGTGACACTGGTCGTTATGGCTTCCTGCTGCCTGAGTCTCAGATCAAGCCCACATGCGAGGAGACCATGCTGGCCGTCAAGTACATCGCCGCCTACGTGCAGAAGAACCTCTATTAAAGAGCGGAACTGCCAGGACCCCTGCCAACTCAGCTCCTCTGTACCAGCCCCCAGCCCCCCCAATCTCTCAGCCATCTCCAGCCTGTATCCATGGATACGGGCACCACCCGCCATGTTTCCTTGCTGTGCTTGACAGAATGTCAAGATGAGTGCAAACAATAAAATCAATGATCCATCCCCACATGCTGAATCAATTTTTTATGTGTATATGATAATATAGTGTCTGGTGGACTGAGCCTTTGTCATTTGCATGAAAATATTCAATAAAACAGAGATGTATGGTGAATAAAATATTGCTTACACTTTACAGCCCATCACTAATAGGCCAGAAAACTTGTCTGCTGCCTTCATGGGCCAAGAAAACACAGTGAGACATTGAAATTTAACAATGCAAACCATCCAACGTGTTGCCCCGAACAATTCAGTGTCTCCATACTTGAACTACACAACACTTCTCAATCCTAAAAGCACACAAGAAACAAAAGCATCCACTAATTTACTGTATCAGTGCCTTTGAACCCCGGTGATCCCTCTTGTTGAGCTGGCACTGTTCCAGTGGTGGAGGTTGGGGGAGGTGGGGGTATCGGTCTTTTAAGGATTTTAGTCCAGCAGCACGGTACGTGACAGCCACAGAGTGCTCCTTGGCAGCGTCTCCACTCTGCCAAGCATCTGCCGGAGTGGAGAAAATAAAGGAGCTAAAGATCAGCAGGGAATTTGACTGCACTGGCAACACATTTCTGAAGCAGAAGGTAGGAACGTAAGTTTCAGTGATTGCTCCTGCAAACATTTGTAAATGAAAGGTTTATATTATTCGTGGATATTTTTTTTCTCTAGGCTATTGATATTAAGTCATGGCTTCCTAACTTCTGCTCATAATTTTCCAAACAAATTCTGCAATTCTCCATTATATGTGCATTTAAAGTACACTCACCTATATACATATATATATGTATATATATATATATATATATATATATATATATATAATAAATAGACACAGTTCATCCTCCTAGTATCTCCAAAAGTCCCACTACACCACTTGATCTGAGAATGAACTCAAGAGGTCTACTGAGACCACTAAAAATAATTCACTATTGTGTAATACAGAACACAAGAGGGTCCAGGGACCTCCACAACTGCCTCCGTTTGTCTTGTCCCTGCCTTGCTATACTGTTTTTATTCCACAAGATGGCGACAAAACACCTCATGTGTACTATGGAACATCTTGTTCCTGGTCTCAGCACCTCATTACAGCATCATCACCATCTCTTCATTGTCATCACGAGTGAAGATGACACCAGCCAAGAGAGCTGCATGGCAGTTGTTTGAAAGGTCAAGGCCGCAGAATGATGTCTTGTAAGTATGTCTGACTCAAAATAAGTTTTTGCCTTTTTTTCCCCCTCCTCCCTTGGGACCAGTTGTAAACAAACTTGAACAAAAGCAAAGTCTGTTCAGAAATATGAAATGCTTCTTGTGAATCTACATTTACACTGAATACTCGAACTCCCTGACCTGCTGGGGGGTGTGTGGAGGCTCGTGTTGGGAGCAGGTGGGTGTGTGGAGACCGTCACGTGACGCTGCGGCTGGCTACTGTCACACTGGTATAAATCCACCTCTGTATATTTAGTCGGTCCTTTTCTCCACGCAAAGCTGCCGTGTGTTCAAGTCCGGGCTACAAAGTAGCTTCGACTTCTTCTTCAGTCATGGCAGGTATGTAACTTTGTAACATTTCAAAGCGCGGTAGTGCGTTGTCGTTTTTTCAGTGAGGAGCTACCTTCATGCTAAAACGTGTTTTCTGTAAAGTTTTAAAAGTTAAATGGCGGCATTAAATATCAGTGTTTAAGTTAGCTAATGTGAAAATGGCTGCCTGTCGTTAAAGTTGCTGGCTCTGTGTCTGTTGTTTGGTTATAATGTTTGTACGGCAGCAGCCTCCTGAATAAGTGGGCAGAGTTTTCCGAGGCATCATGTGTAAAAGTACATTGTGTCTCCATCTGTGTTTTGCTGTCTATCGTGGTGACCAGCTAACTTCGAGGCATGAAGCTGTCAGCCATATCTGAAACATGATTACCATACATGACAGCCAGAAATGTCATTTGACCACCAGTTAGCCTCTATAACAGTGGGGCCCACTCCATTTGTCCTATTGAGGACTTTAAGATAAATATATATAGGCTTATATTCTCTTCTTCTAATGAAAATGAAATTAGAATTAAATCACTCTTGCAGGGGACCCCTTTCAGGTCCCCGCACCTTAGTTTTGGAAGCACTGTGCTACTGTATGTCAGGATTCTCCATAACTCAACTGCCACTTGTGGTGTAATCTTACTGGGGGAAATGGAAGGTGTGTGCAGCCTGTACTGTACATTCACCGGAGCCTACATGTAGGCTGTGTTTGAACTAATTGGCTTTTTCTCCTTTAACTTTATTCATCATGTGTTTCATGTTAGGCCACATGCATAAATGCCACAGCACTGGTTGTACCAATTGAAAAGGGGGTGTGACAGAAAGGAGGTGTGGCGCTGTGTACAGCCAGTGGGACAGAACAACTTTTCCTGGCAACTCAAATGGCTCACATTTATACAGCTTCAAGCCCATTAACATTTTATACGTACTGTACCTACTGTCTTACTTTCTTTGCCCAGTAATACAGTACCAAGAGGATAGTATACAATCCAAGCGGGATTCATGTTGGCCCGCATGCTACAGTCACACAACCCCTCCAGCGGCCTTGCTGACTTCATCATCTCAATTTATATGTCCTCTCACAGGCTAGCCATTGTTCTGAGACATGACTTGGCAGGTAGCTGACAGATTTTCCTCCCTGCCGTCAGAGGTGGTGGTACAGCGTAGGCACCACACTGCAAATAAAATTCACTGTAATGAGACATTTAATCTGGTACTGGCTACTGAAGCTGTATTTTTCTTGAAACAAGTGAGAAATCTTCCATTGAGGCCAGGGCACAGTGCTTGTGGAAATTCTGGTTGTTTTTGAGTATTTGAAATGACAGCTGTCTTTAAACTTGTGGATTGATCGTGACATTAAGTTGCCAGATGTTTAACTTGTTTCAGACATCCAGAAATACTTCTGCTATTACCTGGAAAGGGGGAAAAAGCTGTTGCAGTTAAACTTTTTTAACGCATTTTAGGCTAATTTTGTTGTTTAGTGTGTGTTTTCATATTCCTGCGATAAGTGGCCAAACATGAAAGATGTCGAGACATTTGCAGGGGAGTTGTGATGTGGTTAAATCGCAGAAAAAACTTTCAGCTGTTTAAAGCATCAATGTCAAACTTACTGTTCTACTGCCATTGTTTGACTTGAATATTATACTTTCACTCTGAAACCTGGTTGCTGGATTTTGTTGAGATATTTGGAGAAATCTATGATTTCTCTAAGTAAATGAGTCAAATCCAAAACAAAAGACTCAGAAGATACAAAAGATCAGCAAGTGTGTGGTAGACAAAGTTAGACAATCCTTAAACAGGACACCTTTGTCTAAGATGAGAGAAGTCTACCATTAGATGTCTTGCATTAAGTGATATAGTATGTGTAGATCTGTATGTTTCTTTCTCTACTGTAGATGACTTTTAGCTGTCCAGTATTAGTCAGATGAGCAGTAAACTCACCTGGTTTTGTACAAAAAAAGTAAATTATTTTATTACAAAGTAACATTTTTGAACATTACATTTGAACATTTTTAACAATCGATTTCTGATGTGAGTGTCACAGTGTCCAAGAGTGGAATCATCTTTGTTGTTTTGTTCCTCTACAGACCAGGCTTTTGTGACGTTGACTACCAATGACAACTATGCTCGGGGAGCCATGGTTTTGGGCAAGTCCCTCCGCAACCACAACACATCCAAGAAGCTGGTGGCACTCATTGGCCCCCAAGTGTCAGAGCCTTGCCGGTAAGAAACCTAACCTCCAGCATTTCTGAATCACATTATTGACAAGTCTTGTTTTCCACCTGGATTGTTGATGGTGATTCATTCCATAGTACTGTGAATCATTTAGGTCTGTGCTGAAGAGAATCTATGACGAGGTGAGGGTGGTGGACGTGCTCGACAGCGGCGACACAGCACACCTGGCCATGATGAAGAGGCCTGACCTGGGCGTCACCTTCACTAAAGTCCATTGCTGGACTCTCACACATTACTCCAAATGTGTTTTCATGGACGCAGACACAATGGTGAGACCAATTGAGCTTTTTTTGTCTTTGGCAGGAAGAATTCAAGATGTTGTGCCGCAGCTACACGTGTGTGAACATGTTTATCTATATTTGTTTCTGCATGCTAGGTGCTTTCAAACATAGATGAGCTGTTTGACAGAGAAGAACTGTCAGCTGCTCCCGACCCTGGCTGGCCTGACTGCTTCAACTCCGGTGTGTTTGTTTTTCGTCCTTCTATGGAGACTTATGGCAAACTGCTTCAGTATTGTACAGAACACGGCAGCTTTGATGGTAAGTCAAGAAGAACACATTTTGATGCTTTAGTTTTGTGCTGAAACGAATGAATGAATATAATATTGTAAATGAATGGGTTTTGGACTGTTGGTTCAACGAAACAAGCAATTTGAAGAATCACTTTGGACTCTGGGAACTTGCAATGAGCATTTAACAGACTAATCCCTTAATACAAAAATACTCAGTTGTTTAATCAACAGTTATCATTAGTTGCAGCTAAATTTTCTTTAAAGAAATTGCTTTCTTGCAGAGAGTTAGATGATCAGATTGATTCTAGTACGAAATATAACCCCCAATAAAGCCCAAACTTGCTTTTACATGTCCATTTTTGTATTAATTAAACAAAGAAAATATAACTTGTTAATTGGTGAGCTTTACGGGTGCAGGTTAGTGGATTTTTTTTTTTTTAACCTTAGGATGAGCCACGCTAGCTGTTTCCCCAAGTTTCCAATCTTTATGCTAAGCTAACCATCTCCTAGCTGTAACTTCATATTTAACAGACATATACTAAAATAAGTTGTATCAATCTTCTCATCTAACTCTCAACAAGAAAGCGTATTAATGTATTTCCCAAAATACTTCCAACTATTCCTTTAACTCAACATACCCGTTATCCTTTGAACTTATTTCTACATGTTGGTATTAGATAAAATGTATTTGTGTCATTTACAAGTTTCCCTCAAAATAGACATTTCACATTTCATTGCCGAATGCGTCACAAAAAAAGGATTTAATATGTCTAGAATTGCAAGTATTTCTGGTTTACCACCACTGAGTTCTGATGTCAGCAATCTTTTTTCAGTCGTACTCAAACATTTAGGCTTTGACCAACTTTCAGTAACATTACGTTCTTGGTAACATGATGTTAAACCGAGCTTGTTTATCTTTTGCTCTAAGTAAGGCCTTTATCGAGCCTGGTGCCCGGACACAAGGCCCTCCTGTCACAGACCGTCTAGCTCTGCTGAGTTATTCTCAGGGGCTCTCTGGGGTGGGGTGGAGGTTAAATTTGAGAGGCCCTGTTTTGCACAGAGCACTGGTTTGACATTCAACAACTCTTCCCCGTGAGGTGTACTGTAACTGAATTGTGGTCGTCGTTTTGGCTCCATATCAGGTTTACTGAACAGCTCTTCACAAATCAGCGGCTGAAAAGATCATTGGCTCATACTTGTAGGGTGCTGTGGTTCTCATATGCTGAAAGTTTACAAGCTTTGCTTTCTGGAAAAAGTTACAGCAGTTTTTGAACATTATATAAAACAGCTAGAATCCTAACACTTGAATCAGCCATTGCCATTTAAAAAAAACATTCCAAAAGTATCTAGTAAACATTTTACCACGACAGAACATTCATTCATAGTAAGCTTTATTAATATCCTTTCAAACACTTGGACCTGCTAAAGTATACAATTACGTCACCTCAGTCGAGTGTCACATACCGTTTCAAATATGCTA
>NTHP01000202.1:194130-219309 GCA_003416845.1 Oplegnathus fasciatus | reverse complement strand
TTACTATGCAGTCATCTTACAGTCTTCTGAGCATTAATATATTCTTTTCTCAGAAGTTGATTTCTCTTGCATTTGAATTGAAACAGCCTCTGTTTAACATAGATATAAAAACATGTTTACAGCACTTCTAAAGGCCATAGTATGGTCATTTAGCCATACATACACACTACATCCTTAGTGCCTTAGTGTTCTTGCTCTCTCTATTGCCATCTTCTATCTGTTCCTGCTTTTCTGCAGGTGATTAGGTTTTTAACTTTCTTTCACTTTACTTGACCAGGATGTTGGCTGTACCACAAAATCTTTCATCTGGAAGTATTAAAAACAACATTAAACGTTTTGGATTTGCTCAGGTGTTTTTTCTTCTGTGAGGTCTTAGTGGAACTGATACCACTGGATTATGTTCATTTTGTATTTGCGTGTAAAATTAGGTTAGAATGACTGATTAGTTCTGCTCTCTCAACATAAGCAGGAGAGTAATTGTGCATACTATAAGAGACGTTGCTCACTCTGTTGAGTATGAAATTGTAAATGAGCTAACTTATTTTTAAACACACCTACACACACACACACACACACACACACACACACACACTACATTTATTTGATAACTGTTGAATTAATAATGCAAAGTATAATCAACAAATAATTATGATGATGTATTATTTTAGGATAAGACTATTGAAATTCACAAGCTACCCAGCAGTGTACAAAGTACAGTGGAAACCGCTTATCGTGATCAGGTCCATCCGGGTCAAATTGATCACTATAAGCGGATGATTATTATAACCAAATTTTTTTCTTTCTCTTAATTTATAATGCAGCTTCGCTATTTATGGGGCATTAGGATGCGCCAGTCCTCACCGCACAACCGACAAAAATATGCGTTAATCAAATATCCCAACCCAATCCGACCCGCAAACTGCAAACTTTATGCATTATAGTAGCACAATTGTCAGGACTGCAGACGAAGACGAGGGCTGAGCGCTGCGGTGTTTGTGTTTGGGAGAGAGAGAGAGAGAGAGAGAGAGGGGAAGAGAAGGTGGACTATTGCACCCAATGTTTCAAAGTTACACAAAGTTATTAATAACTTACTTGGAACGCTGCTTTGTCACTTTTGGACCTGGCCGTGACTAGTAAGCTTACTCGAACCCGCGGGTTATGGGTCGACCCACGCATCACTATTGACTGGATGCTTTCCCCTTGTGCATTTGTTTTCTTTCTCCATCACTGGCAGCCATGACTGTTTCTCATTGTTTTGAGTACTGTAGCCTACACAAGGTAGCCTGAGGACCACCAATGAACACTGTAAGCGGACAACTTGATTACTATAAGTGAATTATTTAAACACGTTTGTATACTGTAGGAATGATTCTGTCCCAAACTTTTTGATCCATATAAGCGGTTGATCACTGTAACCATGATCACTATAAGCGGTTTCCACTGTAATTAAAATTAGCCAGCTGCAACTTTAAAGAGATGAACACAATAATGCATCAATAACTACAGTATAATCCAATAATATAATGCAATACATTATTCTAAATGAGCCATTCTGCATGAGTACTTTTACTGTTGGTACTTTAAGTATATTTTGATGCTCATACTTTTGTGCTTTTACTCAACAAAAGTAAAAGATATGAGTACTTCTTCCACCACTGTTTGTGTATATATACATATATATTCTAACAGGAAGACCTAAAGTACATCTGCATGACTGAGATGGCTTATTTTAGTCCATTTCCCATCAGACAATGCACCACACAGACTGTCACCTGAGAGCAGTTCAAATTGTGAAACATCTTCAAAACCAAGAGGTTTTGAGGCAAGAAGTTTCACTCCTGCAACGTCCGGTTTCGCTTCAGTCTCGCTGACATCCAAACTGGACTTATATGAAGTCTATTAACTTTTGGGAAATTCACAAAATTATTACTTTGCTTATTTTGCACTATAAACCAACTCCTTAATCATAATGGCACAGCTAACGCTAGCTCAAGTTAGCACTTTGAACTTATTTTCAAATCGAATTTGCCACTCTGAATGCAGTATGGAACGCCAAATGGCTCAAAATTTGCCTGGTTTTAGTGTCAGGGCATTATTTAAGTGCCATCAGGTAATGTAGTGGACAAGGCAACTGCCTTTCATGACAATGGTCACTAGTTCAAGGCTCACTATGACAATGTAAGACAGTGAGAAGACTGTCACTCAATTGAGGGATAAATCTATTCTGCATTAATGATATTATAAATCTTTAATTTATATCATAAAAAAAGAAACAGTATTCAAGTTTAGAATTTCATGTATTTAGTTGTTCTATAAACTTTAACCCAATAAAACGCTTCTTTTTCACTCAATCGACACTATTCTGTTAATGATAATGGTGTCCTTATCAAATATAAATCAATTTACTTTATAAAAATGACAAAATAATAATTCTTGGAATTCATTTTATTTTTGTTGTGCTGTAAATGGTTAAAAAAATGTGTCAAAAGACAATGGTTAAAAAAATTACAGTAGTACATCCTACCATCATATTCCAAGAGGACAATGCCATTGCAAAACAGGGTGAAACGATGCTTCAGTTCATGTCCAGCACCTGTCTACATTAACATTCAAATGACTGCCACACAAGGGGTATCACCATTTCCTTAGTGGGGTCTAACCTTTTACCAATAAATTACTTATTTGTAGAATATGGTAACACAAAATTGCTTGAATAACGAGGTACTGTAAAGATGTTCACTGCACTTTTCCAAAATCAATGAAGAATTTCAAGAACACATTCAAAACTGTTTTCCAGAACTTAATTTCATTGTTTTGCTGTTGTATGAATGATGCATTATGTAAAACAACAAATGTCACAAATGCTTATGGAAATGCACCGAGCTCATAATATAAAATCTCACCCTATATTTCCTTTTTAAGTTGTCCCATTTCTTGGACACTGGAGGTTTGTTTCCCCTCCATGCCCATCATCCTTATGACTTCGCTGTGGGGCACAAAACATGTCAACTTATTGCATCCCTGGTATGATCCAAGACACAGCCCTGCCAGTCGGTTTCGCTGGCCAATGTCCGCTTCGTCCTACCCCCTCACTGGACGTGGTCAGACCACACCAATGTCCCCGACAGCCTCAAGGATGTCCCCCGCTGTGTTGTGCAGTACTGCATGGGCAGTGATGACTGAAGGGACAAACATGTGGTTGAGCTCTGAAGAACAGCGATCTCCAGCGCATCTTCAACATGCCAAAGGCCCGCTCTATAATGGGACGGGCCTTAGCATGATGGCGGTTGAAGCGGCTCTGCACCCTGGATTGAGGTGTGCATGTATTGGTGCACCATCAATCTACAAATTAAGGGAAACTGTGCTACTTCCCACACTTCTTTTCTTCATGGAAAGACATTTGTTCGAAATACCTGGACCATAAAATGTGTTTGACACAGACAACATATTCTGAGGCAATGATGTATGCTTTCTCTCATCTACCTGGCTGAGATATTCCACCTTTTGTGTCTAGGCTTGTGCATGCACTGTTGCTATGTTTGGCAAAATGCCATGTCTGATTACACAACCTACAGCTGACAATGTGTTTGCTGTATTTGTGATGCGTTCGTTAAAATACTATTAAAGCATTAGATTTGTGTGATGCTTGCCTCTAGTAAACACAGGAATTTACGCTTTAGTCGTGCTCTCTTGCGTCTTGAATGCTCCTGTTGTTGCTGGAGCATGTCCCATGTGGCAAGCGCACAAGCTATTGTGTTAACAGACTTCTTCTGATCGTTGTTGAGAATAGAAATTTGGTCAAGCATTATCTGACACTTGTGTAGGCCTGGTACCTGACATTCTTAATTAACTGAATGAGTTGACAGGACCCAGCTGGCATGAACACACATAATTAGTTTTAGCAGCTGAATTGCTGAATGACAGTGATTGAATTGAATGAATGAATCTGCTCATCAGAGTGAATGGCATAGCGAGGCAAGACTAAAGACTGTTCTTTCATTACCATCGATAAGCAGGGAGCCTATCAGTGTGGCAAACTATGATAAATGACTCCATAACAATGTAAAGTGAATGTGTATAAACAGAGCCATGAAGGCAGGTGGTGGGGGCTACTTTGTGTCAGTGTGTATATTCACCAGTAACAACAGGCGCGGGCCGCAAGTGCATGTGATTTATTACTACAAACAGAAAAACACAAGGAACAGAGTCTTGGACTTCAAAGTGGCAAACAAAATACCTACCATACAATCAGGTAACTTCGGCGTCTCACATGGAGAAGAGTCGGACGAGGTGCTCAGAGTCTAGTCATAGAGTTCAATAGCAAGCACTAGCTGCTGGGTGATCTCCCTATTTTTGGGAGAAGCAGGAGGACCGGCTGAAGTGGTGATAAATGACCTGGATGTGCTGCAGGTGTATGTGATTGTGATGTGCCTCAGGTGTGTGTTGAACTAGAACCGGGGGTGGCCATAGCACTGGCTGCAGATCCCACATTTGTCAGGCTCCAGATTAGCATGCATGATACATTCTGAGTTTGGTCTGGTCTCAAACAGTAATTTTCAACAGATTTCCCATTTACATGTCTTTTTTAAAACATGTTTGATGCTCAGTGTTCTGTGTTTGATGTTCACTTTTAAATAAATAAAATATACTATATAAAAAAGTACTGTTTGAATATATGTGTCAATTGTATATTTAAATACGTGTTTAAGCACAGGTAAACATACAGATACTCAATTTTATTTTATACACATACCTAGATATTATTTCTTCGCTGTATTTCAAAATCACATCAGGTAAGGTATGGATGGATAGCAGCTAGAGACATAATTGTGCTAAATGATAATATTGGTTGTATTGGTTATAATCTAGGGCACAGAGCAGGTAACATAATGCAGAGTGATAAGGATAATTGCAAAATAGATCATTTCTTTATTTTATATATAACCCATCTGCTAATCATGTTAATTACAGTCTATTTTCCAAATATACACAAGGATATTAGACATACCATAAACCTACATACCACATAAACACTGGAAACAATACTATAGTATTGCCTATAATCACGTAAATGTCATGCCTGATTACGCTATAAACTGCAAACACTTCTTTGGCCACAATTGTGATTATTCGGTTACAAAAAATGTAAAGTTTCACAAAGATGCAGACTAACTTTGCTATTACCACAGACATAAAGTTATGTGTATTTGCAAGTTATGACTGTTTATGAATGCCTTAAGCCTATAAAGGAAAATCAATTAAGTTGTTACAATGAAATTAATGTGTATAGTGATTTATGTCATAATGACCTAAACCCAATATACAGTAAAGTAGGCTCTGTATTGCCAATATGAAATGTATCCACATGTAACTTGGCTCCCACACGTTTCCCCCCCACCCCAAACCCCTCTTCCTCCTATCTAACCAATCAAACTAAAGCACCACTCCCCTCAACAACCAATTTTATTAGCTGCAGCTGTGTTTAGCTTGCCTTGAGACATTTGTGCAAAAGGTCCATAGCTACCCTAAAAAGCCTTCATCAAGTTTTTACTCTTCTCCTTGCTGAAAGGTTTGAAATGAAATGAAATCATTTCGAGTTATCCTTCTGAAGCCTGGCGTACAGCAGTATAGCAACCACAGAGGTAAGGGCAAGGGCGGTATGACCTGAAATCCATATCACAGTGTATATAGTCGTAATTACTTTGGTAGCAATGGGCTAAATGCAACTAGTACATGGTCTTTGTCATAGATCAACAACACTAGGCCTACAGTAGGCTAAATGCAGCCTTGCCACACATTGCCCAGCCCAACAAAGAAAACACCACTGTCACCAAGCCCAAATTTTAACATAGTTGATGCCTTCGATGTAAATATATTAGCTAAAATGTAGCTCCTTGTCCATTTTCCTTTAATAAATCACTTTTAATTTGACTTATTTTATAGGTGGTACTGCTGTCCAAAGATTAGTAGTTCCAAAGCTACAATCACAGGTTGAGTTTGCGGACACGATAAGGAGGTTTTTCCCTCAGCTTGGCGGGAAAAAACTTGAGCCGTGTCGTGACAGAAATGTCGTTCCTTTGCTTCTACAATTTGTCACAAACTGGCTCAAGGAATGTGACAAGTTGGGATTACATGCAAGAGGTTTACTTAAAACAAACATCATTTACTAAAACTAAGGTCAACACAAATTGACAATGAGGTGTGCAAATCAGTGATATGAACAATGCAAGCAATGCATGAATGTGTGACATGAGCTCTGTGGAGGTGTTGCAGTGCAAAAGAAGGTGATGCAGAGTGGATGTAAGCTGCAGGAAAGGAGAGAGAGTGAAGGCATGGGCCCATTTATATAGCCGAAGTGAGCTTTAGTCTAGTGGCATTAGTTTAAGAGGAGAATCAAGCATATCAAGCATCAGAAATGCATGAAGATTGTTGTGTTGAAAACCTTGATTTGTTAAAAAAAAAACAAGCTCTGTAATCACTCAGTCTGAGTTTTATGAATTTGTTTAACTAATGAAAAGGTAACCTGTAAACCTGCATTTACAACATTTGCTTACTTTTTTCCCCAACAGGGGAATCTGCAATAAAAAGTAGCTGGGAATTCATTGAAAAAATTAGAGCAGAGTTCCCCCATGTACAAGGGGACGTTTCCCTTTGCAGAGTAGTTGGACGAAGAAGAATCCACCAGCTGGAGCTGTCCTCCATTCGTCCCTCTGCAATAAAAGAATGTCCTGTGCTAGAAGATCTGCTATTTACGTAAGACTGAAGGTACGTAAATGTCGTTTCAATCAACTTCCATCCCCACTCTGTTTCTCCAGCATTTTCTGCTGTGTTTCCATCTCTACCCCTAAAATAGTGTAAATTTCTCTCCAGCTATTCTAGCATGTATATTTGTCGCTATGCACAGAGATTAAAGCAAAAAAAATCTTCTGACTGAAATTTTTTATTCAGGCCAAGTCATATTCCCCATCTACATTTTGTAAAAACGGTTACAGAGGAGGCCCTCACACTACTCCCCGACACCTGTTAAATAGCATAGCCCTGATCGATTCGAAGACCAAAATATCACGACAGATGTCTAAGCCTACTTCACAACTACAGAAAACACCGGGGAGATGTACAACGACCAGCCCACAAAGTGCACATGCAGCCAAATAATATCAAACCAGGCTTCAGATATTACATAATCAACACCAGATAAATGCACAACCAGCCAACTATTACTAACTAACTAGTTAACGCTAGCTTGAAAAGGCTTGCTAACTCCAGTTTGTCAAACATCAAAAAACAAATGAACACCACACAGCTACTTACATCATATTTATGATGCTTATTTTAACCAGCATGTTGATATCTCATTAGGACATGGACAAGGTGAATTACGGCTTTCAAAAGAGCACCACATAACGTTAGCTTTCAAAAGACGCGCCAACAAAGATAACGTTAGCTTGAAGAGGCTTGCTAACTCCAGTTTGTCAAACATCAAAAACCAAATGAACACCACACAGCTACTTACCATATCATATTTACGATGCATACTTTAACCAACATGTTGATATCTCATTACGACATGGACAAGGTGAATTAACGGCAGGTCTGACCACCACCATTTCACCGGCTAACTTAAAGCATTAGCAACATAGCTAGAACTGCAAACATGCATGCTTCAAGACTCCAACATTACATTGCAAATACTGACTGAAAAGGTCTGCTATACATTCAGTTAAAAATATAAAGGCATACTGTAACAACCACCTGCTCTTGAACGCCGCCAAACAGAGATTTTCTCTTGGTGAAACCTTCTTCCAACAGCATGTTAGGTTTTATGTCACAATAACATGCGTATGTGATTGGATGTAACGTGTTAACAGTCCAAACATAAACGCACGCACAGACAGACAAACGGACAGACTGTTTAATGTAAACCAGTATGTCATTTACAAACGTTCTGACAACCGACCAGTAACGTTACTAATGAAGTAAAGATGAGGACTGCGATGTAACGTAATTGCTACGTTATTAAATTACATCGTATTAATGTAATTCTATAATGTTACTGCAACGTTGCAGAACAGTCTCAGTGAGGACTGGTTATCTTGCAACCATAGAGCAACGTTGTCACGTCCCCTGTTTATAATGTTGTGATTTACCAAATTATGACCAAAGTGCAATGTTGTCAAATGTGTTTGTAGGGTTGTAACATCTGCGGTAAAAGGTTATGTATCGGTGTTCATTTGACTTGACTAATTCATTGTGTTAGTTTTGTTTGTCCAAAAATGCTATGTGAAGTGTAATAGAACAGAATTTTGACATGCTCAATATTTCATGATTTACAGCTTGGCATTTACACACCAAGATTTATATAATATCATCGATGCAGAATAGATTTATCTATGGAGACAGATTTGTCTCAGTATTATTTGTGTGAACAGATCGACAATGAAATGTGCAATCTGTAAATATAAAACATCTTCCACAAATACAAAAAAAAGATTTGTAAACTCACAAAAGCATTTTGCAAATAAAAAAAATATCTGTGCATACATAGCGTAACATAGCCTAACTGAAAACAATGTAACTAAACTAAATATGGTGCAGTTCTACACATACATTACAACTACAGTAGTAAGGGTACACTACTAATAAGATGCGAAGTGCTTTGTGACTTTTACCCATCTGAAAGAATGAAAGAAAAATATAAAGGATGAGTTGGCTGGCCCTCAGTGGCTACAAACTGGATTCACAAATGCCTGTTCAAAAATTGTAAATGTTAGAAAGATATTCACAAATGCATACATTTATTTGTAAATTAATTTAATGTATTCAAAGATTTTTTTTTAATTTGTGGAATTTGTTTGTGTATTTGCAGATCCGTTTAATATTTGCAAAATATTTTTGTGAGTTTACAACTTTTTATTTGTGGAAGGTGATTTATATTTAAAGATTACACATCTGTTCACACAAATAATACTGAGATAAATTTATCTTCACATTTACTGAGCGACACTCTTATTACTACTCTCTTACACTGTCATAATGAGGCTTGAACCAGTGACCACTGTCGTGAAAGACTGTTGCCATATCCAGAGATGTGCTGATATCACCACATGTGCCTAGTAATGCTTATATAACGCCTGGTGACGTTTATAAGCCCTACAGCGCTAAAACCAGGCGAATTTTGAGCCATTTGGCGCTCCATATTCAGAGTCCGCTTCGCCAGGAAAAGTAAACTCACCATTCCCGTCAAGATGGCCACGCTCTCCGTGTTCCGAGTGGCACTCCTGGTGTCGTTTTCAGTGTGCCTGACTGCCCTGTTGGGTCTCGGACTGCCCGCTTTACTGAACGCGGCGATGAGGATGTTGGGATTACCGGAGACGAGTGTAACCGGGTGCATAGTTGGGGTGTATTCACTTTTTGTGTTGTATGTTGCGACGCCTCGAATTCCCAGAGGACTGGTGGAGGTAATGTTACAGTGTGGACTGCTATACGCGCAAACAGTTCATTTTAACACATTAACACACATTAAAAGGATACAAATATCACAGCATTGGTTTGATATGTCACCTAGTTCCCACAAGTGAAAATGACTCATACAGTAACACCATAATAGATGAGCCTGCAGCTACACTGAATAACGCGTTATTAGCTACAGAAAATGGTGCTGCTTTGCACATTATAACCTAACTGACATCCTGTTAACGTTTATACACGTTGTGCTATAGACAACCATTTTAATTTCTGGATATTTTTATGTTATTCCACTATACAGTATATTATAGATGTTGATATATTTGTATATCTGTATAGCTGTATGTA
The DNA here is from genome assembly GCA_003416845.1 of Oplegnathus fasciatus. Lineage (NCBI taxonomy): Eukaryota > Metazoa > Chordata > Actinopteri > Centrarchiformes > Oplegnathidae > Oplegnathus > Oplegnathus fasciatus. The sequence continues at coordinate 209,496 of NTHP01000202.1, read as the reverse complement.
TCTCTTGGGGGGAAATTACAGAAGCCTTTACTGTATTCTGGCCCTCTCTGCAGGTGAAGGGGAAAGCTGTGTTTATTACAGGTTGTGACAGTGGATTTGGTCATGAACTTGCCAAACATCTGCACAAGCTTGGCTTCACGGTCTTCGCTGGATGTCTTCTTAAAGTACGGATAAAACACAGCAGCCCTAAACCCCACCCTCACGAACGTGTGAATGTCTAGCTACATTTGACAGTACATTTCAATAGGGATGGCCTTTAACGAATCAGTGACTCCCCGTCTTATTTCTGTAGCTGACCTTGACCTCTTAATGTCAGGAAGTTGGTGTAACTGAGGAGACATGTCACCCTTGCAGGATAAAGGTGGAGAGGGTGCCAAGAAACTGGAGGAATTTCATTCAGATCGCATGAAGGTAGTCCAGCTGGATGTCTGCAGTGAAGAGCAGGTGAACCAGGCTGTGGAATATATCACAGACAACCTGGAGGACTCAGAAAAAGGTACTGTATAACTGTACGCCATTATCACCTGTATTCACTGACTTATATTAAAGAAGATCAGTGTGTGTGTGTGTTCACTTACAGACTTTTTCTCCTCTATGACAATCTGTCACTGGTCATGGCGCAGGTCTGTGGGCTGTGGTGAACAACGCTGGTGTGTCAACGTTCGGAGAAGTAGAGTTCACTTCCATGGACACCTACAAGCAGGTGTCAGAGGTCAACCTGTGGGGCACCATCAGGGTCACCAAAGCGGTTCTGCCATTAATCCGCAGGGCCAAAGGTCAGAACCTAGAAAGTAACACTGTATTTTACATGTTAAAAGTTAAATAATGCCCAAAATGGCAGTGCCAAACTGCAAAAGGAACAAGCACCTTGGATTTTACTTGGTTAATTCTGTCCAGACTCGTTTCACATTTTCCCCAGTTTCTTTGTGAAGGATTAAAAACATTCTAAGAATTCCTGATTTGAAAGAAAATGGTGAAGCCAGCCAATAAGTTGTGCCCCATGATTTCTGTGAGGAATGCTAACAATGCAAACAAGCCTGAGACTCAAAGACAAATGTAAAGCCTTTCTCCATAAATGAAACTTAATATTGATAATAACTTTATCTGTAAAGCACTTTTCTTAACATGGTTACAAAGTGCTTACATAAGAAACACAGGAGATAGTGGTAAGACATAAACTATGAAAAGTAAAACAGGATAAAATGGTAAATAAAAAGGAGTACAATAATATAATCCAGTTATGAATTCATGCTAGTGATCTAAAAGCCAGTGAAAAAAGGTGTTTTTAGCTGACATGAAAAGGAAAATACAAAAGTAGTGGTGTGGACTGTGGGTGGTAGTTCATTCCACAGCTTAGGTGCAGTAACAGCTTTATAGGTGATGTCTTAAAGTAAACAGAAAACTTGATTGTTGATTCTTCAGAAAATGCAAATGTCAAAGAAGCTGATCTTGTTAAGAATGTCCTTATAGGACACTTTGTACTTTGGACCTGGAGCTTTAACAGGCCTTGAGTTTGATGCTGCACCAAAGGCACTTAATTTAATTTTACAGTATTTTATTACTGGTGGTGCTGCATTGAACTGTCATCGTATCATATTGTTCAGTCTAATTCAGCATTAGTTTTACAGAGAAATATCCTGAGACGTTTGGTTTGCAGGAAATTATAAATGCCTGACTACATTTCTACATATCTCTGCAGGCCGCGTTGTGAACCTGGCCAGCATGTACGGGAGGATGGGAAATGCCGTGCGGTCGCCTTACTGTGTATCTAAATACGGCGTGGAGGCCTTTTCTGATTGCCTTCGCTATGAGATGAAGGTGTGGGGAGTGAAAGTGTCCGTAATCGAACCGGGAAACTTCATTGTGGCCACCGGCATCCTGACCCGTGACATTGTGGCCAGCACGGCCAATAAGATGTGGAGCGAGGCACCCTCGCGTGTGAAGGAGGATTATGGGAAAGCCCACTTTGAGCGGCACATGGCTCTGATGCGCTCTTACTGCAACAGCGGGCAGAAGGATGTGGCCCCTGTTCTGGACGACATCACCGATGCCATCGTGTCCAAGCGTCCTTACACGCGATACAGCCCCACAGAGCCACACTGGTGGATCAGAGTGCAGCTGATGACCCATCTGCCTGCCGCCATATCTGACCTCCTCTACTTCTAAAGGAGAAGCTGTTCCTGTTCTCTGACAGAGAGCTTGTTCTCTAGCTGTCTGTTTCAGCCCTCAGATCACAAATAGCAGCATATCTTTCAACTATGTAGCGCTACGCAGATCTACAGACTCACCCTGAAGAGGGGTTTCTGCTATGTATTCCTCAGCACTTGAAATCATTCACTGATCAAGCCTTAAAACTTAATGGATTTTCAAACTTTAAGTAAGTTATTGCACTTTGCTTTTTGTATGTCTGACAAGAACCATAACTTTATCTATACAGATATATTCCGTAATAAGTAGTAACTACTTTGTGTTGGATATCAGCAGGGCTATGTCACTCGTAGCTATAAATACTGCATCGTTACTGCTTTCTGTGGTATTATCTTTTTAAAAAAAAGATTGTGTTTGTCCCCTTATATCTTTTTTTGTCCTAATGTTTTGCCGTATGGGAATCTTCTGGAGCCCCACTGGCACGAGGACCAAAGCTTGTAGAACTCAAGAGAAGGTCCCTGCTGTTCTGTTGTGGCTGACGCCGGAACAAACCAAGGTCAGCTACTGTAAGGCCGTGGTGAGATTTGGCCCGGCTCGCCCCCAAAGTTACGCAACGACAACACAAGCCCACTTTGTCTCACATGTGCCGCGAGATCCTGCGTGCTACTTCGACAGTGAGGCTGACTGATGTGATTAATGGGCATGCCTGAACAAAAAAGCCCCCCGCCCCATCACCTCCTTGATGGAAAAGTATTTTGTATACAGAATTATGTGAGTGAATAGAGCATTTTATTTTGAAAATATTACAATCACAGCATTATATCAAGAATGACTTGAAATAAAGTGACTAAAATGAGTTTTGTTGAAGGTCTCATTTGAGATTGGGCTGGGTGGTGCCAGCAAATGTAATGATACAAACGGCCACCAAGTGGCATACATGCATCACACAAAGCTACCACTGCTCCTCATGCATGAATCATCTGCTGCCTATCAGATAATGTTAATGTCCCAATTTAAGCTGCATTATAATCACATTATAGCAGAGCTAAAGCACAGAGAAGAAGAAATCTACCATTTTTCATATAGTTAGGACAACCAAACACCATGTTTAGTATTTCATATTCAGTAAAATACTGCTTTAAGAAAAAATGAAAGTGGAAGTACCAACATTTAACAATTCATTCTGTGACAGATAAAAACAAAAGACATTCATCGTTTTTATGTCGTTTATTACGTCTTTTGAACACTCTAATAAACTCTTCTAAATTATTACACCTGAAGACGATCTCCCCTCCATAAAAACAGTATTAAGAGCATGACATTAAGTTTCACAGCACTGCCTTTTAATCATTCCACAGCATGGATCTGTTTTCTTCACTCTCTCATACAGAAAAAAAAAAAAAAAAAGCTTTGTGAGACAAAGAACACCATAGAAATGTAAGCAGCACAAAAGCACCAAAGTTTTAACACGCACCATTTGTTCGGAATATTATCAAGAAATCAAACGGTTAAGATTCAAGATGATCTCAGGCTTGTTTAGCAGTCGAGGAACAGAAAGCGTTCCGGCTGCACTGTAGTCCTTGATTGTGAAAAATAGTTTGATGAACAATCTCTTGATAATATCCGTCGCAACTGACTTCAATGTCTTTTTAAGCAGATTTAAAATCATTTCTGTACAGCTACAAGGCTCTGCTCATGCGGCCTCTGTTGGTGTAAAATGAAAAAGATCCCAGTTCATAACAATATCTATGCAGGGAGATACTGTAGTTCTGTATTTGAATATCAAGTAAAACATTTAAGTATTGAGGAATTTTTTTTTTTTACATATTTAAGTGGCTAAACTGCAAAAGTGAATGTCTTACACTAGGTCTTATATGAAATACATACAGACATAAAAAAAACTATCTCCTTGGAAACCATGACCGTTTCTTGACAACCAACAATATGTGATACCGTTACTTGAGGTGCTCATACATGAGATTCAGGTCATGATTACATCACACCTGGAGTTATGTTTCTGAATGAACATCAGCACATATTATATACTGTACATGTAGGCATTCACTGTTCAATTAAGAAGTTATACTCGATGAAATCAGCAAAGGTAAGGTCACTTGAAACTACACACACACACACAATGTCACCTAATGGGCATTTTTATGCATGACGAAAGAAGTGTTAGACAATGACACTTTCAGCCTACATCAACAAAGTGAGCTAAATGAGGAAATACCCTTCCTCTATTATAAATGATGTTGTCAGACACCCGTCACTCACCAATCAGACTCAACTGATGCACATGCAAAGCTTTAACCAAATAGCACGCAGCAGTGACAAGAGAAGTGGGAAGAACAAGATAAAGAATTAAAAAATAAAGAAAAAACGGGGACGCTAAACCTTTGGTTGACAGAAAGCTGTGAAGGCACATTTAAATCTCCTCCTAAATCCTTCTAACTGGGGCACATTGCGTTGGTGTTTGTCACTTTAATGCTGCGTAATAAACGCTGTAGAACTGGAAGTCAGAGAGGAGGAAATTTCACAAAAATTGGGGCTGCTGATAGCGGTTGATTACTACTGTAGGCAATCACTATCTCACATAAAGTGTCAGGAAAAAAAAAAATGGCACCAATACAACCGCCAGGGATTGGGTGTAATAAATGACACGAAACAGGATCCCTGTAACCCAAATACTTATCTGGTGACCGATAACAGAAACCAAACGGGGGTAATTGAAAATGAAGGGAATACAGGCACAAATGTCCTACACGACTTGAAATAATGCTTACAGGTTAAATTGAAATACTTTCTTTTTATAGATTTGGGACCCAAAATGAACACAAAAAAAAAAATCACTCAAGCCATACTGATAAACATGATACTGATTTACATTTTGACCCATAAATCTGTTAGGTATCAAACAACTGACAGAAGCTGTTTTTAATCCTGGAATGTTTTTGTACTGTTTAATAAGATGTAATCTCACTTTAATTAAGATCTCCACTGGTACTATAGGAGCATAACTGGAACTATTTTAACCCATCATAAATCAAACTGAAAGTGAATTGTTTCACTGTTTATAATCTGTCTTTCTCAGCTCCAAAACAAGAGAAAACACTCAGTCGTCACACAGCTCTTTGTATGAATAGCTCCGTCAATCACCTGGGGAATGGAGAGGAAAAAAAAAGTTCACACCCATGTTTTGTGCTCTCTGTGGCATGACTGGCTTTTTCATGCTTGGACTGATTAGACCTTAAAAGCCCTCCCACAATACTGCCATCCAAAATCCTTTATTCTCTGCTATGATACATCAGCATTGGCCTCCGTTCATTTCCCCACCCGTGTATGACTGGGAGCGGTAATCCAGATACTCTATTCAGTGGAACAGATTCTCCAAGTCTCCTCCCTAGATCCTACTTTTGTTTTTAAGGGTCCATTTTTCCGTTCCTCCTCTGTGAAATCCCTCTTCCTCTCGCTCTCTCCCTCTTTCCCTGCGCTCGGGTCCAACTGGCCACAGCTGGAGAACCCATCATCGCAGGCATCGTGATCATCATCGTCTCCCTGAGCCCGCTGCTGGAGCGGCTCCCTGCCAGCGCTGCTGCAGCTCTGATCGCAGGCACTGGAGCTCCCGGCCCCTTGACATTCAAACACTACTTGGTCCATTTTCACTCAACAAATACCCATTCACCAGAGACCCACACTGTAAATATAAACCACGTGGTTCTGTACTCTGACTTAACATTGATCACACATTTGGAAAAATAAAAGCTGGATTCCCCAAACTTCAAAAACAAAAAACATTAAACCAGTTTGCTTTTCTTTTACCAGTATAAGGAACTCTTTTCTGAAAATCCTTCCTCTCCTAGCTTGATGTATATTCACCGCAACCACGCAAACACGACCCCTGGGTGACCCTTAACTCCTCCATTCCCTCCAGTGATCACTAATTCAGGAACAGTGACATCATCCTCTGGACTGCCTGGACCGGCCCTCCATTTCCCCTCCCAGCTCCACAGAACTGGTGAGCGTTTGGAAGTCCCCCCCAACCTCCTTCCTCCTCATCTCCAGAGAAACGTCCCTTTTTGGCAACACTGGGAGGACGCATCAGCTGTCAGTCACGCTCCACCATGGGGGGAGGGGGTCCTGCTCTGCACCGAGGAAGTCTCCAGACTATCAGGGAAAATACTTTTTGACTCTTCAAATGACCTCTAGACACATGGATAAACGCCCCCCATCACTCATGTGGACTGTCAATCTCTCTTTTCTGAGATACAGTGAAGGTGTGAAGACACTATTCTGCTGGCTGGCGTGCATGCATTCATGCAAAGTCATGGGATTTTGCCCCCCCCCCAATTCTGTGATGCCTCTGCTTTGTCACATTCACATGATATGGATACAGCAATATGTGAGACAAGCAGTTGTGTTGTACAAAAAAGAAAAGTTGAAACAACTAGTTTGACGTTGCACAAGAAGAAGAATCCTCCAAAAGCAGATGCGTGTAAGTGTGATAATTCCAATCTCTACAACCATGATCCTAACAGAATTGTATCAATAAATATATTTTGGTCACTTAATTTTTATTCATGATTAGCAGTTAGCAGAAGCTGTGGATTAGCGAGTCCACAACCATAAAGAACGAATTAAGACAGACAGAAACACAAAAATGAGTTGCAATGTAGACCTCTATAGGCTGGAGTCTGAATTTGCTAACATTTGGAAAAAAACAAAAACGCCTCATACGGGTGGTTGTTGTGTATCAGATTACAGTTAAAAATGATCACATTTTAAAAAGAAACTGTTAAAAAGATTATATATTATCAACAAAAACAAAAAAATGAAACTAAATGCAACTCTAATAGATATCAAGGTGGAAATACATGGCATTGCCTATGACCTAACACATCTGGATAATTTAAAATAGGCGACCAAGAGGTCTGTAGTCAACTCTCAGGAGTCCATAGTCTTTTTGTCTCCCCTTTCCACTCCTCTGTGTCTCTCCCATGCTTTTTCCATACCTCCTCTTGGAATGCTCACAAATCGGGCATTTAAGTCCTGATGATGTGTTAAGTCCTCAGGCTGGGAGTTGAAATGTTAGTGTGTGTTCTGGCGTAAGTATCTGTATGTATGTGTATATAGTATATATATATATACACATACAGTATATATATATATATATATATATATATATATAAGGATGCAGTTAACAACGTGTAGGTGTGTGTGTGTCTGTGTGCGAGTGCGTGTGTGCAACAGAGAGGGATCAGGAGGCAGCCAGGGCCTTGATCAGGTACAGTTTGTCTCCCTGCTCACTGGTGAAGATGGGGGCCTTTTTGTAGTGTTCAACAAGCTCTTCCATAGAGTTGAACTTGCGCTGTCCAATGCAGTAAAGGTTTTCCTTCAGCTGCACTTTGAAATGCTTGTTCTTGCTCTGCGCCTTCAGGGAGATGGAGAAGTCGTTTGGCTGTGGAAAGAAAAAGGGAAATACGAGGTTTTATTATCGGCGTTCAGACAGGCGCCTTTAGACTGTGCGACAACAACCATCGTGTACGTTTATTGCGTGTCACACTGTGCGAGATGGGTCAAATGAAATCTTGGTCAGAATCTGTCAGACTGTACCTTATCAATTTGAAATGTGTCAGATTTGGTCACCAAAGCTCCAAATTAGCTGTCTGTGGGTTTTCACAGTTTCGACTGACAACCAAAGACATATCTCTAACAATCTTACATCTCAGACATCCAAAACCGCACAGTGTGAAGAGGCCATAGTGTGGTAAGTGGGTGTAGGCTACTGACCGATGACTCGCTGTCTCGGATGAGGAAGTCTCCCTCTATGCCCCTCTGGTTGAGGGCCACCTCCGCTTGGTGGCGCGTCACCTTTCCGTAGTACCACTCCTTCCCCGCGAAGCGCCCGCTGCCTGATGGCGAGATGTAGTCACAGTCAGGTGTGGGCGGCCCAGCAGGCCCCGCTGCGGGTTTATGGGAGGTGGAGTCCAGCACAGTGACGTAGTTTTTAGGCACCAAGCCCAGCTGTCCGTCCGCTTTGCGACACTTCCACCACTCCGGGTCGTTCTCGGGCTTCTCCACGACCTCCATCACCTCGCCCTTCTCAAAGTTTAGCTCCTCGTCGTTGCCTGAGCTGAAAGGGTAGAGCGCCTGAACCGTGTGCAGCACTCGGTTCCCGTTCGTGGTGCTGTTCACCACGGCCGCCAGCTTCTCCGTTAGCGATCCGGCCGGGTCTCCGAGCCCACCCATGCCCCCTCCCCCCGCCGTCCCGTCCACATCCTCTGTCACGTAGTTGGACGGAAACCAGCCAGACCGTCCGTTGTAGCTGCCGCGCCACCAGCCGTCGCTGCACTTCTCCATCACCACCACCCGCGTGCCTTTCACTAGAGACAGCTCGTCCTCGCGCTCTGCTGTGTAGCTGAACTTGACCAGGGCGGGCAGGTTGAGGTCGTACAGCCGCTCGCCGTTATCTGCGTACATGTCTGTGTCGGCGTTGGAGGCCGTGTCTCTCATCCCCCCCTTTCTGCTCTTCACCTTCCCAATTCCTAGAAAAAATAATCAAGGAAAGGTGTAAGAGTTTACAGAGAAAACATCATCGTCGTGTACACTAAAATTAAAGTCCAGTGGATTAGGTCAGAAACTTAATTACAAGGCAGCTGACGTCCTGAATTAGCAGACACACAGGCCTTTAGGTCTTTTTTGTGTAAATTAAATGCAAAAGTCACCATTTTACTAAAACACAAGTCCCTGGAATTCCAATTTTCACATCCTTCCACTGATGTGGAACAAGTCTCAACAGAAAAACAAAAACCAGACACACACACTATTAAAAAACACCTCTGAAAATTTAAGGGAGGAGAAAAAATCCCAGACAAATACCAGGCAGCGATAATAAGCATTAGGGGTTGTGCTGAAATACAGGGAGGGTGGGTAAGTAGGGCTAAAAATCATTCCTTTTCCACATTACAGTGCCCTAACCCCCCACACTCCAAATCCAAATACATTCTTGGGGATTAAGCCTTGGTGCTGAGGAAACAAAAAAGCAATGCTGGTGTGGTTGAAAAAAAAAAAAAAATCAAGAGTGGGATGTAAACTTGTTTTGGCATGGGACTATAAATCCTGTGGAAAGTAAAAAACATACACTAGTCTATCAAAGTACTGCTACCTAACACTGAAATGTACTACAAAGTACACTTGCCTTGAACTCTGTAGGCTCAGTCACATTTCATTGTTGCTAATCACATTGCGCTAATCACCACGGCTGCCCTGACACCTGCGGCCTTGCTTGCACAGCAGCTGGATACCAAACTTCTGCCAACGCACTTTCCAGCTCTCCTTCCTCCCCTCTGTGCACATAAACTCTCCACTCCCCCGTCCCTCCCAACCCCCAACGCTCCCAGCACCCCACTGAGCTGACCATTTGACTTCAGCAGAGAGCGAGGATGATTAAGAAAAGGGCACATTTATCAAGACTTGTATCAACTGTGGTCTAGCAGAGAATTAGCTTTTCCTTTCTGTTTGCGGGCTAAATATCAGCCAGTCAAACAGGGAATGACCATGGGGTTGGATTTTATCATACATGCAGTCGACCTCTTGGCAAAGCGCAAGACCTGCATTCAGTGGCGCCATCTCTAAACACCCCAGAGGCTAACAGAAGGGGGATTACCAGGGCCTGTAGCCTTTTCCTGGGTAATAGAGCCTGGAGGCTGAGTTTTGGCAGGCCTGTGGTCATCGTCTTACTGGACAGGAATTTCCACTTGGCAGCCTGGCATGCAAACAGTTGTATGAAACACATGTGTAGCTAGCAGTGGACGCAGTGGCGAGATCACACCTTCTTCCAACTTTCCAAGAGACCAGAAAGCAGCTCTAACACTCACAGCTTGATCTCTCTATACATTCACTTGTAGACACAGTGCATATTTTTGCTAGTTCTTGCAAAGCTAATATGTTATTATCACCTAACTGATGATGTAAGCAAACCAGACTAAAGCTGAGACACACACCGATACCAGACACAGTGAGCAGACCAAAGTACTGTCTATTTCTGATTACGTTTGCATGGCTATTGCTTGCATAATCCAAAGTCAGCTAGGTGAAATTATACAGGCAGGCAGGGTGTAGTCTCCAGGACTGTGTGTGTGTTTGTTTTCTGAGGGAGGAACGTGACTAATTTGTCACAACGCCATGTTGAATCTCTTTCACCACAGATAAATTGTTACTGAAAACTGTCCGTGACTCAAGGAGTGCAGACAAATTTCACGGTAGTGCCGAGAGTCCGACGTCAAATTGCTTCCAGGTAGACCCTGTTATTAGCCACACCACTGTACATAAGTACAGACTCCAGACGGGGTGTTAAGAGCTGATGTCTGTACGTGGAGCTTAGGTCTAGTTATGCCTCTGTGCAGTCTTAATAACTCAAAGGGAGAACTGCAAAAAGACTAGATATCTATAAATCTAGATATAAATATACATATTTTACATATAGAAGAAAGGGGGCAGAGGGGCACACATACCAACACAAACAGTTCACTCCTCTTCAGTGTTTAAAATGACACAAAAATGACACACAGAATCTACGGCTAAAATATCACATGTTGAGGAAGAAAACATGTTCGTGCAGGTGCAAGCCCCAGGATGTGTTCTGTGCACAGTTGGAAATGACCTAGTTAGCTCCAAACAAAGGTTAGGGGTCAACCCTGCATAAATAAAGTATCTTTTAGCTCCAGCTGAGAACGGAGACAACTGAGAGCTTAATATTTTATCTCTCTGGTCAGGTAGCACAGCCCTTATCAGCGTCCCTGTCAGGGATTTTATTTGCTGCTTCCTGCTACAGTCACACGAACGCTTTGCATTAACAAAGCACAGAACCAAAAGACCACTGCATTTGACTAGATGCTCAATCTAAGCCAAGGCAATAAAGGGAAGTTGGGATTTGCCTGCACAGCTATAGGTAGATGATACTGGGAGAAGATAAGGGGTTGTTATTGAGGGCATCTGCTTCTCTGAGGGCCCATCTGTCGTGCTGTTCTAGGTTAATTGCCGAGAATTCACTTGTGTGGCAGCGAAGAACAACGGTGAGTTTGTGCTCCTTTTTACAATTTAGCACAGGCTCTTATCTTACCAGACTGTCACACCAAACACACGGCATGGTGCTGCTTAGAGCAAGGCCACTGTCTTCAATGGCGGACACAGCTGCATTCTGCTCGACTGACGGTGACCGATTTTGGCGGGCACTTCCTTGACATTCTGCCAGGTTTGTGAGTTCAGTGAAACTGAATTTAGCGGACAATCTTTGGACCTTCAAATACGCAGTCCTCATGTCCAGCAGCATTCTGGTATTGACAAGAGGCCGAATGTTTATAGGAAACACATTCGACTGCAAACAAGAAGAGAGGAGGAGTTCTGGTGTATGGGGTGCAAAGTATACGGAGTAATGAGCGTAAAATGCCAAACCATATATCTGAAAAAAGTGAGAAAAACTATGTATGTCTCATTCAACATAACTTAAGATTGTTTGGAAAACATGTACAGAAATTTAGAAATTCTGATCAATTCTGATTCATTTGGATGTACACGCTCTAGGCTACTGATTTTCTTGTAAAAAACAGAAAAAACCCTGCATATGGTATAAAAGTCACACAGTTACAATGACTGAGCAGTCTGAGGTCGAACACTTCAGACAGGACTCATAGTTGTTGTGACAGACAAAATACTGGGTATTATTTGGACTGAAGCTGGAAATCTTTAATTATGGGACAGTCCATCTTACCAGCAGGCCGCAGTACTGTCCAGACCTGCCAGCTTTACCACAGCACACGTGTGAGGACGAGTAGAACTGAATTAAACAGTAAACAGGTAGTCAATAACTAATACAGTGTGCCAAGTATTGTGAAAAGAGGATCCTGCACACAACAACAACAAAATAGTTCAAATAAGTAACTCCACAATGACTGGCATGAACATACACAGTAACAGTAGAAGGTGAAAAACTAAAAATACACACCATTTTGCCCCCACCCCTGACGGCTCCCCCAACTCCTCCCACAGTCCTCCCCCCAGTGCCCATACTTGATCTCCCCACCTGAAGTCAACCCTGAATTCTGCATTAACTTTGCATGTGTACACGCAGATGCGGTAGCTGAGCGCTTCCCCTGAAACCCACAAACCCCTACTACTCTGCTGCTACCTGGGAAAGGCCTTCAAGACAGGAGAAATTAAAAAGTACTGTGCGCTGGAAACTTTTCTGTTTCGACGTCAGATGCTTTTTCCTGTGCATTTCCTGAGAGTCGGACGAGGAGGAAGGAAATCACGCTGCGTCAGATGGCAGTAAATCAACGCAAACAATGACAAAAAGGCTTTAACACGCGTGTGTTAGACCCCTCCAAAAACTTCACTTTTTGTTTACAGATGAGGTGCACCAGCAGGAGGAGAAGAAAGTGCTGGTGGGGTTTGTTTGGCTACCAGTGACAGACAGGAACTAGTTTTGTTTTTTAACTCTCCTCCTCCCTATGCTGGCTGGCTGTCCATTGTCTGCCAGGGCCCTTTCGACCCCTCGGCTTCCCTCCATTCCAGGGCTCTTCCTCTGTGGGCGACAACACCCCGCGTCAGGCTGTCTGACAGCGTCCGAACATCCCCGTACTTGAACAGAACATCACTGGGACAAGTTCAGCAGCAGTGAAATTGCTGACAATACGAAATCTTAAATATTTTAGAGCCAAATGTCTTATAAATAATCATAAAAGTACAACACAGGCGAGTGCCTATCATATCCTAGATTGTAATTTTAGCCAAGTTGCCTAATTACTATGTTGCAACAACCATAACATCACTGGTGAGACTGTAGACTCTCAGAAAGCGCTCTGTGCGTCCATGCCAATTCAAACTCTGACAACAATGTGTCGTTTGCGTTGACCAGACATGTGACGCAGCACAGCAACTCTCACCATATGGTCTGGTGTGAGACTTCCACATTAAATGTAATGACAGCAGTGAGAAAGAGTGTGTCAAACAAACTAAAGGGAGCGCACACAAGAGCGAGTTGGCGTGTTCTTCACTGGGGATGGTGGTTTGGGCTGCCTTTTAAGACGACAGCTTCAATCAAGCTGCTAACATGGCTGACTGATGGCTGCACAGGAAACGCGCATAGCTCTTTCAACTGCAGCCGTCTGAGACATCAAAAGCAGGCAGCCATCAGTCTCTGTGATGGAGCAGAGGGAGGGATAGAGGCAACGGCGCTCCATTTGGTTTTTACAGCATTACTGTCAGGGGCTTCGCCAAGTAGAACCCCTCCTGACAGTAATACAAACAGGTGGTTGTATTAATTCCAGAAATCTGTCTTCACAGTAGTATTCAAACCTTTTTTCACTTGACCTATTTTTTCCTAACCTCTATTCTGGTGACCCAAATTTAAAATACATTTTCATCTTGGGTTCCCCTCACTTCAGCACCAAAAGATTTCCTTTAACTTCATCCTTTTGTATGACTGTAATATTTTGCTACACCAGTAAAGCAACAGATGTCATGACACTGAATGTTCTACTGTACTGAATAATGAAAACTGAGAGATAATCATCAGCCTTTGTGGCCCCTTCAAAAATCTGTCTAATGATTAGAACTGGGTGTCATTTAAAATGTTTAAAGTACCAACACAATACCTGATATAAGGTACAAAGAACAAAATGATTTTAAGACATATAAATGTGTTTTTTTACAAAACCATTTTCTCATTTAACTATAGAAGCCAAAGTTTTTAAATGTTGTGTTGTCTAAAGACAAGACATAAATCTAAGTAAGTAAACAAGATTACGAAACTGACCAGAGACGCGATGCCAGCTTTCAGTACCTGACAATTTTTGATACCATGTGCTACATTTCATTCAATAACATAAAAGCACTGAGGCTCAACAGCCAGCTCTACTCATGACAAGAACTAAGGATGACTTCAGATACATATTACTAGACCCACCACAAAGTAGTTCAGTTTCTAACATGAGGTTATTACTTTCAGGCAGGCAACCACCCAAACCATTCAGATCAGGAAATGAGACCTATAGAGTTTGCTCAAAACAAAACTGGCAAAAATTAACTGGTTCCTGCTTGTCAAATGGGAATATTTTCTGGTTTTCTTATTCATTGGGGACAGTGAACTGAATCTTTGGGTTTGGACAAAACAAGACATTTTAAAAGACGTGATCATGGACTCTTGCTATTTGCTGACATTCTGTAGACTAGAGCTGCTTGATTAATCTACCAATCATTTTTTTGATTAATCGTTTTGTCTATAAAATGTCAGAAAATTGTGAAAAATGCTTGTTAGAATTTCCCACAGCCCAAGGTGACATCTTCAAATGTCTTGTTTTGTCCAACCAACAGTCCAAAACCCAAAGACAGTCAGCCTACGACCAAGAAAAGCATCAAATCCTCCCATTTCAAAAGCTGGAACCAGCAAATGTTTGGTAATATTGGTTTAAAAAAAACCCAACTACAATGATTACTCAATTTTCAAAATAGCGGCCGATTAATTTTCTGTCTACCGACCAAACAATTATTCAAGAAAATAATCTGCATAAATTTATAATAAAAATAATTCTCAGTTACAGCCCTACAGATCATTAGGTTCAATAGACAAGGAGAGCAGTGCTGTAGATGTTTCCACTCTACTAACATGTTTACAGCGCTGGCTAGCCTTCAACAAGCCCAGACCACTGCTCACTTCCTCTTAAGCAATCCTTAATGACAGAAGACACAGGAAAACAAAGATGAACTGACAGCCTTAAAAGAGAAAAACATCTCCGGCATAAGTAACGTTGACGACTCTCCCGCCAATCTCGTAATTATGATTATGTCTTTTACTTTTCTGGTCGGGGGAAGAGCGAGCGGCGGTTTGGAGAAAAGAAGCGGGAGTTGGAAAGAGGGAGCGGGGGACAGAGACTGCCAGAGAGTCCAACAGACAGACCCCGCACAATGATTCAACTTCCTTCTGACTTCTCACTTCCTCTCTGGCCTGCACTCCTCCAAAGCTCAGGGAGAAATGTGGCTCAAATTAGAGTTTCCGCTCGCTGGGGAGGCTGAGAAACAGGAAAACAGAGGGAGGGGAAAGAGAGAGAGGAGACCAACAGCTCTCAGTTTACACAAGCAAAAGGTTTGTTAGCTCATCTCTATGTTCTTCTCAGACCTTTACACTCTCTGGATTCTTTAGACTACAAGCAGGCCAGTCAG
>NTHP01000202.1:179340-193219 GCA_003416845.1 Oplegnathus fasciatus | reverse complement strand
AAAAAAAAAAAAAACCTGGTGACAGCCGCTCCTGCACAGTCAGAGTGAGAAGAAAGAACTGCTCAAACTTCACACAAACGCTCTCCGCAACACTTGTAAAACAACAAACAAGTCAACTTTAAAAATGAGCTACAGAAGACGAGGAAAGTTGAAAACTCACGAAAGAAATGTTTGAATAGGTTAGCCATGTCCATTTTGGGCTTCGCTGTCTCTCCCTCTCTCTCTGTTTCTCTCCCGGCCCCTGCTCTCTTCCCACTGCAGCTGTAGAGTTATTCCATGTGAACACCCAGAGAGCTGGGCGGATAGCGGAGCAGGGCGGCCCACTCCGTGACCATGTGGTCAGGCTCGGCCAATGAGAGCGCCGGATAGGGAGGCCTCCAGTTCAGCTCTGGAAGGCAGTACAGAGGCCTCATGGAAAGGGGAAGAAGGAGGGAGGTGGGGGTTGAAGCTCAGACTCGGAGAAAGAAAAAGAGATGAAAGAAGAGAGATATAGGGAAAGTGCAGGAGCTATCCCATCAATATTTAGCAGCAGAGTGGTATTTGTAAGAGGGTAGCAATCTAACAAAAAAGAAAACACTGAGTAGGGATCTGTGGGGACGCTGCAACGGCTGAGTGAGTCAGTGGGGGCTCAGTGTCACATGACTGCAGTTGCTTGTGGAGACACACTCATAACTTTACAACAAACCCAGGAAACATGAGTCCTCAAACATAGAAACACACACACACACACACACACACACACACACACACACACACACACAGCCATCTGCAGACAGATCATACCCTCACACATTCTTTCAAATGATGACACCACTCCACACCCAGCAACAGGCTTGTTTAAAAAAGAAAAAAAAAAAGAAAGGAGAGATAGATTTTTCCTCCCACATAACACATGAAAGTGTGGTCATCGGGTTGCTTCTCTTATTGTTCTCCCACATGTACGAAAGAAAAAAAAACAAAAACACAACCACCCACAATCTGCCAGTTAAAATGTCTTAAATCTGCTTATAGATCATAAAAAAGGACAAATGAAGGTGAAGTATTTACAAGCTTTCTATGATTGTATTAGTGTTTAACGAGGCTCGGCTTTGCCTTTAGCTCGTGTTTTACATTAGTCCGTGTTTTATTGGGTTTATGTTTGAGTGAGACCTGAGCCTGTGTGTGTGTGTGTGTGTGTGTGTGTGTTATCCGTGCAGCTGTTCACCTGAGGTTATTTGATCAATGGATGTAGTGACAGGTGGGAAGTTGTTAGGCTCACGGCTGTGGCGTATGACAACACATACCCCCACAACCAACCACACACACTACACATAACAGACAGACAAATAAACCTACACACTTCAGGGCAAAACAGACTGAAAGTGCAGCAGTTAAACAATTTGTGTACTTGAGTCAAGCAATAACAAATAGGAAAAGTCTTGTAAATTAAAGTCGGTGTTATCAGGAACTTGGCTAAAAGTGCAAAAAAATGAATGAGCTGTATATAAAATAAAAAGCCAAAGAGGCCTCTTCCTGTTCTGATATCATTTTTCATCAGAGCATGCCCAAATGTCACTGGTCTCCACACACAGACACAGACACAGACACACACACACACAGACACAGACACAGACACAGACACACAGACACACACAGACACACACAGACACACACAGACACACACACACACACTGTGCAGCTTACAGGAAGACACAGTTCACGTGTCCAACAGATAAGTGTTTTGCAAACACTGCAGTGTGTGATACAGCTATAAACTGATGACACATTTCTGGTTTACAGTACCCAGAACGCACCCATTTTTTCAGTCCTCTGTGCGAGGAAAAGCCACTTTGGGGGCCCAGGGCTTCCTCGCAGAGGTCACCCTACGCCGCATTACGTCATCACCACATCAAACATGAGCAATTGAGATAAGGCTACCTCTTCTGTCAGTGTCACAAGTGTGGTTTGATGTTATGTTTTTGTCAAAAGGGCCCATAAACAGCAGCTGCTGGCTTCTGTGTTTAGCTTCACACAAAAAAATAAAAAAACCTACAATACACTGACAATGATTATAAAATACTGCATTAATATCACAACCACAACAACCTGTAGCCCTTATAAAAACAGATCAACACAATTTAATGTTATTATCTATGTGTTTTTAAGTCTCAGTGGCAAATGCTGGTGTACAATCTTTAACCTAATCTAATTAGATCTGGGCCAAACAAACATGGCCGAAGTATACCAACAAACACAGTTATTCCATTATGCTCTAAATTGAGACAATGATGCCCTGCAGAGCAGAACAAGTTGGAGATTAGAGTGCGAAAAGCTTCAGAAACGAAAGACAAGACCTTCACATTTTATAAAAACACACAAGAGAAATGATCAAAAAGTGAAATCATAGGCAAAACAAATGAATCTGGCTGCATTCCAGACTGGATGCCAGTGGTCAGAGTGTGTATCCCAAATTATCATAAACGTCTGTCATCAAGAAGAATTAAGCTAAGACAAATGGTAACCTTGGCTTACATACACAGTTACATTTGGCTTGCTCCTGGCAGTACAAGGCTCTTGGCGAATAACAGTGCCCAGAAATATTACCGTTGTGTTGACAGAGCAGACAACACCTGTGCCGTATCAATTCTGGTCGTGATAAAAGGGCAGGAGGATACCCTCGGTTGTAATTTCTCACGCACAAACAGAAAGTGGAGATATTTAGATTTGTTAACACAAAACAGACTGTTTTTGTGCAGTTATAAAACTGTCTGTATTTAACCTCCAAAGAAATATATTATTGTCTTACCTGTGCAAACACTCCAAGGTAAAATGGAAAAACGGCACCTTACATTCGATACTACACGATAAGACACTCCAATCAGACAATAAAGCTTCAGTCAAAGTGCGCTGTGAGAAGAAAGTAGCTCTCAGCATTTCAACCAATCAGCCTGAGACCATCTTCCTGCAGAGGCTGTTATACAATACATTAGATACCACAACAATGTGGTCAAAAACAAACTGAGGCAGTGCTGGCCTACATAAAGCACGTTCTCTGCTGCTACTTCCTTTAGGTTGAGTAACAATAATCAATAAAACAAAGCAAGTCAGTCTCAGTCAAAAAGATGTTATAAGTGACTGAAGATATATAAATGTTTAGTGTGCAAAAACCTATGCAGGTTAACTGGAATCTTATGAGCTCCTACAATAAAATAAACACAGACTTTGTGTAAACTTAAACCATCACATGTTGAATTCAACACTTGCAAACAGAAGAAACCAGAACAGTTTTTTTTTACCGAGTGTGTCTTTGAGATTCTTGACAATGGAAGCTTTCCTGGCACTGTTTTTCCTCTCCACATAGTTGGACGGCACAAAGCCTGTTTTGTTGGTGGCATTTCGAACCCTCCACCAGGACTTGGAGTCGTCGAGGAGCCAGAGGCGCTCGTTTTTCTTGATGTCCAGCTCCTGGTCCTGCTGGGCCATGTAGTCGAACTTGGCGATGACAATCACCTCTTCCGTCATCTTGCACCAGGTACACTAGTGGAGAGAAAGGAGGAGACAAAGAACGGACGTCAGAGTCGCTACAGGGAATTTTGTGTAATGTAGAACCACAGAAAATTGATCAGCAAAACGTTTTTCTATTATATAATGTAATCTAGTCCAGTGTTGGCTTACGTGCAGTAGCAGTGATAAAGTTCACCTCAATTTCTACCACATACAATGATGAGGGCAACACGATGGCACAGTTTCTTTTGTAGTAAACAATACAGGGTTTCCCCCAGGATGTTGGTAAGCAGAGGTGGTGGGCAACATTTTTTTTCTTGTTCTTTGGCAACAATGACAAGTCAATATGTGTTTATTTACATAAACATAACTAGGAAACTAACCTAAAAAAAACATACTTGGAATCCAATTTTCACACATCCTCCCCTTTGAACTGACATATCTCCCCTATCTATGGACCAAGAGAACCTGTGTCCTCTGTACCAGCCCAGCCTTCACACACATCTTATTCTCCAACTGTGCTGTTTGCTCCAGACACAATGATTGGGTAAGAGATGCACCAAAAGTAAATTTAGAAACTGTGTTTGGAAATAGATAGCTGTACCTGTACTGCATCAAAGCTGAGAACTTCAAGGGCTCTGATACTTCTCTGTTGACCTAGGGAAAGAACAGAGACAATGCAAGAGAATTACAAATTGACTCTTCAAGACTTGCCCAAATATTTCTAAATAATACTCAAAAAATCTGTATTTCTGTTTAAGTGATTTGAAAGCCACTAACCATGTGGTACAATACTAATATTCATGCCAAGATATGGACAGTGTTATCCAAATATACTATCTTGAAGAAATGCCAGCCACCATTTCCACAGTTTAGTCTCTTCAGACATAATTTCCCCCCCATCAATTGTACTCTTGAAATAACAGATATAAATGACTATTCTTTTCAACACTAACAGCTGCCAGAGAGTACAGAGCCAATCTCTAAGAATCCGCAGTCTTCATACATTTACAGAGGAGATGATTTCCTCTCAGAAGCAGTCCAACGATTGTCTATTGTGTTGGGCATCAAACATGAACCTGGGAGCCAGGGAGATGGCAAAGATTACTGTAACAGGGAAGTGAAGAAGAGGGGCACTGTGCGTCAGCAGTGTGGCTACGTCAGGGAGTGAAGCTTTCACTGAGCTCTAATGATGTAGGATATCGCTTTAAATTTAGCACAGGCCTATAAATATTCCAAAGTGTGCAGCCTATGCAGATGCTGTGATTATGTGAGCCGCATCACGAGCATGGCTTCATTGTTTGCAATGTTGCTTATCGCAGAGAACTTTCAAGTCCCCCGTTCGTTTTAAAATTAAGATTTGGGAGCACTGTGATCCACAATCAAAACTTGTTTGTGTTCAACAAAGAGCACATTCACAACAACTGGTCTCATGACCCACGTAGCCATCAGCACAGCTAGGCTACGCTTAGGTTAACGCTGCAGCACTGGAGGAGTGAGTCGCGATTGAAGCGGCTGCTTAGCTGCTCTGATGTCATGGGAGTGGATGGAGTTTCACCTTTCCCCCCCCCCAACTGACTTCAGGGACCAGACACTGACCTCATTGATCAAGAGGCTCTTGGTTTTTATTTGAAGCAGTAGTGTCTAGGTTTCAGCTGCAGCTGGCCTTGAGATAGGCCCCGAACCTGATCTTAGGCAAACATAAGGAGCCAGGGTAACTTTCAACATGATTAGCCGAGAGGAGTAAAATAAACAGTAAATAAGCATAGGCTAAGAGCTGGAAAGAACTTTATCCATGCTTTTCTGGAGAAAAAGTCAAAATGTTGATGAGATGATTCATCAATTCAGAAAACAAAACAGTGAATGACGGTGCCACATCTCATTTCCCCCTCTTCATTGGATCAAAGGTGGAAGAGACCATAACAAGAGCCTAAAGCTATTTTGTATAATATAAAGATGCAAAACTGTTTTAAGGGGGACACCTGTGGTCTGGGCTATGTTTCCCCATGTGGGGTGTTGGTGACTCCCTTTACCAAAAAACATTAGGGTGTATACTGTGGTGTTTATCTCATGGCATGTTATTGCCTGCTCCTTTTCCATCTCTAATTAAATTAATGAACACTGGGAGACATGTTAGGGAGCGGCACGCAAAAACAAAGAGCTGATTTACTCTCCTCGAGTGCTGCCTCTCTCACCAAGACAAAGGCAACAATCTCTCCACTCCCTGGGCTGGGCTGGATAACTGTCTGCCAAAGAGGCTGACAAGTGTGTATATGTGCTCCTTCTCCATTTACAACATCCCTCCCTTACTTTCTTTCTTTTCCCCCCACTCTCTCTGCCAGTGCATGAAAGAATCATCAATGTAGGACTATCCCTTTCCCAGCTATCTCCCATTTTCAGAAAGCACACTGCATCCCAGCCTCGCGTCTTTTAACTGCCGTCACCCCCCAACGTCTAAGGGTGGCTGAGCACAAAGTGCACATTAACACCGCAGTGACTTACGATAGTGCAGATGTGAGGGAGGATCAAAAAGTTGGGCGACAGATGCTCTGAGCTAATCGCGCGGCTCCAGACTGAGCCAAGGCCACACGCCACTCCAAAGCACTAAACACGAGGTCAGACAGGTCGAACTGCTCAAACGGTGTCATATCCACAGTAGATCTCAGTTTACCCTGCTGCCTGGCAGAACTAACAGGTACCCGATCCACCACCAACCCCACAGTGCATATTAAATAAGCGCAGAGTGAGTCTGAACAGTTTGAAGTCTGATTTTTGTGCTTCCATTTGTTTTAACTTTCTTTCTCACACATAATACTAAATCAAACTACTTATCAACAAATTGCACCAGAGTTTCATATGTTTATGTTTGAGCAGCCTTTTAAAAAGGGTCTCATCCAGTTTTGTGGCTGCAAAAACAGCCCATGGTGGGACCTAAAATGCAACAAGTGTGGAGCAATGTTGTCTCCTATGTGACAATAATAAAATTTGAAAGACATGTAAAACAAAGCTGTTCAGTGATTATTCAGAAAGGCATGCCAGAGAGGGAGAATTACCCAGGACTTTAAGAAAAAGGACACAGTTGCTGATTTGGAAATCAGGAAAAGATCGTCACAGACGTCATGATGTAATGAATCACTGCTCCCCGTCACACAGCATATGACCTTTGTAATGAGTAACTAGTAGTATAGATGTTTTGAAGAATCGAGTCCAACTCTGAAAATAACTCGAGCACCAGACATAAAGCAAAAACACAATCTGTATGCACGAGCTTTGCGGTCGTCAACAAGGGCGACCAGACCACATGGAATGGTAGACAGGTGGTCAAATCTGGCGGCCGGTGGTAACTGCAGGGTTTTCCCAGCGAACTGTGGCCACTTCTTCTTGTACTGTTCGTCCCTCGCAATATTCAAAACTGAGGCGCTGACAGAAAAGCACCAAAAGAATGTTCCTCGCTTGATATTTTGCTTTTAACTGAACGAAACATTACAGCAATTTAAGGTAGCACTTCCTGTAGTTGCTTCACAATAAGAGCCTTCCAGCGGTTTAACAGCAGTTTGAAGCCGCAGCAGGTATTCCATTTGCATTAATGCTATCTTAACAGCATCTGACTTCATTACAGCTCCCATAACACGGCAAATGAGTGGCCCACCTACCGATTACTACAGAAGGGGAACACTGAATTGAGCAATGTAATAGCAGTTTATTTGATTAGGGCTGCAACTAATTATTACATTAATTATCTTTGAAACCCTGGATTCTACATTTGATAAATCAATCAATTGTTTAGTCTAAAAAATGTAAAAAATACCCATTACAATTTCCCAGAGCCCAACGTGACCTCTTCATATTACTTATTTTGTGCGATCAACAGCCCCAAACCAAAATACATTTCATTCGCAATGACATAAAACAAAGAGAAGCAGCAAATAATCACCTTTGGGAAGCTGGAACCAAAACATGTTTGGCATCTTTGCTTTAAAAAATGACTTAAACCATCACTTGATAATCATAATTGGTGGTGATTCATTTTCTGTTGATCGTCATTTGAGTCCTATTTGATGTTTTACCAGCAAAACAGCTCCATGCTAAAAAAAAAAAAAACCCTCTCAATTCACTGGCAACAATACAAGACTGAACTCTGTGCGGTGGTAATGCTACCAGAAAGAATAGTTTTGCAAATTAGAGGTGAGCCTATTTGTGTCATGCAAATACACAGCACTGTTAGCTACTAAATACCAAGCTGATAGAGTGGGTCCATCTTATCTACTGCCATAGCAGCAGCTGTGGGCCAGTGACAGGTCAACCAGTGTTATTATCAGTAGTCCACTCATGTTCTCAAGAGTGCCAACACTGGTCACAACTGTTTCCCATCAGCAAAAGACCACTAACCCAAATCTGGCACTGTCATCTTTAATATTTAAAAAGCATAGGGGTGGTGATTTTCTACTTAGATTTTCAGAAAATACCTTTTTGCTAGTCAATAAAATTTGTTTGAGGCTTAAGAATTACTGTAAACCACAAACCAACAACTGCACATCAGTGATGTCACAGAGATGCAGGCTGCAACGCTGCGAGTTACTATGAAACAGTGACACGAGTTCACCACATCCTGCAGTCTACAGCTGCTGCCACAACCCATTGTATCTCTGTAGGAAAGAAAGACGCAAGTCAAAGAGCTAGTCAAAGAGCACACCCAGTGGCTTATTTGATAGTGCATGATATGGAGATACAATACTAGAGATATGCATGAGAAGGAAAGCACTGGAATAGTATTAGTGTTCAGCATGGATTCCAGTGAATGGCTGTGGCTTTATTAACAACACTGACATCAGAGGTTCTTTGTAAAAATGAAGTCACAACAACTGGATACTGCATAATCTAAACAAGCCTAAGAGAACAATTATGGATCCTTGTGTCTCTTCGCAGCGGGAGCAAATAGTGTACCACTGCTCGACAGGATTGCTGAGGCACTGAGACAGCAACAGCATGAGCTCACAGAGGCAGACAGAGTAACCTAATCCCTGTGACAGCCTGCTAAAATCACAGCCTCTGCTGCCTTCTGGAATGTGCTCTGTACGCTCGCTGCTCACTCAGCCCCTCTGGCACTGCTGCACTTCCTCCAACTTACACCAAAACTCACATTTTGGCCACGGGGGCCGGTCTGCTTCATAAGCGGACAGTGCGGGACGGCGGCGGAACCCGTGAATACACGCTGGTGCTCTTTTTCACATCGAACCACGGCAACTGAAACCCATGAGACTGCATCGCATCCCAGCTGTCCTAGATTCTCTCAAAACAAAACAGCAGTATAGCAGCAAAGGGTCATGGGAGACTTGGCAGGCCAGCTGTGAGACAGGAAGTGTGGACACAAGGGTGACCGGATGATGGGAAAGTGATGCAATCTGACAGAGTACAGGCTTGACCTCTGAGTTGAGATGAGTTCAGATAACTTTGCTTTGCACTGATGCATGTAATGTATCTCAATTAAGAGATGAGAGATGAAGTTATGGACCACTTTAAACTTGAACACCAGTGGTGCTAGAAGAAAATATGATGTTCCCCATTGAAAAACAGTGTTGTTCCAGTATCATATTAAAACTTAATTAAGGGCAGAGGGGCCTCTAGTGTTTGGGGCTAAGCATATAGACTCATGACTGTGTGAAAGCAGTTGGTTATCCACCCCTCGGGATCACCCTCAGCAGTCGAGAATGGCCTAAAATAGACCGGGGCTCATGTCCTTTGAGAATTGCCAGAGATTTACTCTCATAGCAACGACCAACACCAAAAGTTTCAGGCTTTCTTTTAGGCCAACTTCACATCAAAAGGCTCACTCTGTGCTCAAAACAAAGCAGTGAGAAGCGTACACAAACACCACTGTTTGAAAAATGTTGTATTTAGCAATTTAGCCACAAGATTCTCATGCAAAATCTAGCCCACATTATTTAAAAAGACAAGAGCAGTATTTATGAAGCTGAGGGGAATCATAACGTAACCAAATACCTCTTGCTCTAGAGCTACGTGTACTGAAGTTTAATCACAGACTTATCAAATCTATAGTATCAATCTTTTATCAGACATATGTATTCTGATAGCTTGGGCACCCATTCATAACAGAGGATTACAGAGGATTCCATTACTAAATTTGGCGATCATAAAAACTGATCACAATTTAGATAAGGCAAATAAACGAGCATTGCTCAAAAGGGTTTTCACTTCCCCATTTTCACTTCCCACTTCATTACGACTGCATATTCTCCACTTCGCAGTTGTGAGGCTGGATGTTTCTGTCTAGCCCGCAGAGAAATGGCACTGGTGAACTGACTTGCCGTTTTTGTGGCTGGAAAACGGGATGAGATGCCACACAGCATGAAGCGGCTGATAAAAATCCAATTTTAACTAAATGTCTTTGTCTGTGGGCTTCATCCAAAAGTCCTTTTCTGTGTCCTTCACTTTGGAATAGAGACACCAGCTCATAATAAAAAGGGATGACATGAACATAAGACAATTGGCTTCACAGAGTCTCTTATGCATATGGGTGCTGACAAAAATGAAAAAAAAACAAAAACAAAACAAGACTGTCACGATAAAGTAAATCAGTGATCTGTATCAGCCCTGAAAAGCCTGATCAAAGCACCCTTATCATACACCACAACGATAATCAAAGTGCTTGTAGGAAACCTAGAAAGGGCTTAGAAACAAGACCACCGCATTAGTATTAGTATAAACAGAATATAAGCCAGACTCACACATGATCTTATTATTACCTTCAAATAATTACACTAAATGAGTCTAATGTAGTCTACTATGTCCTCAGCAGCAGCCTACTAGCATGAAAACACCTACATCCTCTCTGTAAGCAAATACCCACCAGAACATAATACCTCTATGTAAGACAGGATCTATTTCCTCAGACCCCACCTACATCAGCAGAGCCTACACATCCGCATCCACGCCCTGCTAGTTGCAGGAGTTGCCAGTTGTTGTTCTGGGTGGCCTATTTGCTTACAGCTACTGGGTCCAATGATGGCCACATCCAAGCAATCTGGGATCAAGGCAACAGCGAAATAAACCTCCAGGTTACCTCACCAACTCTGAGAGCTCCAGGGGATTTCCCAATGACTAATCCAAGTTTACAAAGCAGGAGGATTCCTAACATGAAGCACTACAGTACAATAAATCTGTTTGAGGTTTGGTTTTGTGTGGTGTCATGCTACTTAAAACTACTAGTAGAATTAAGGAGTCAGTAAAAGAGATGATCCACGTAAAATCTAAATCTGGCCACGCAATGTACTGCAGCTGTACACTAGTTCTGCAGCCTTCTGGAGAAAGCTATTGTTGCAGTCAAAATAGCAGATCATTTGTAAACCGCAAGATAATAATCCCAGACAGCCTGTGTCAGAGAGTTGAAATGGATACACTGGCTTCCTCTTAGTTTTTGTACATCCTGGCAAATTTGAGCCCTAGGGTGCTGTCACAATAGGACTAAACAAGCCACTTGGGACACAGGCCTGGGAGGGCCACGTGTTGGAACTTGTGTATGAGCATCTTGAGCGCAGGAGGCATTCCAGATTGCATGGTGATGCCACAAAAATCTGCACAAATCATCGTCATCAGCAAGATGTTTGATAGGAGAGAGACAAGAAAGACAACATTTTCCACAGAAACCCTGCCTGACTGAGGAACAGCCTACACACACTTTAAACACTGGGAGGACTGTGCTTGATGAAACTGGGAGGTCTTTTACAATACTGTCTCGTGCCATTTTACTTAAGGCCACCATTTGTATGGTCAGAAAATAATGTCAGTGTCAAACAAGACACAGGCAGACGTCAATGCATATTTTTAAAACCTTCCAAACGATTGAACCCAGGGACACTGAGGTGAATTGGTTGGAGGCTACACAGTGACTACACCAATATTTTTTACTGGGATGTTCGCATTTTTCTACAGGCAAAAACTTAAATAAAACTATAGTTTGAGATACTGTAATCACATAAAGGCTTTAAAGCTTTAAAAATATATTCAATATTGACCAACAGCTAGTTTTATAATGACAAACATCTTGAGCCAGGCAGAGTAGGGATCAAGCCCAATTTTAGCCCTGAACTGGTTCCCCCATGACTAATTTTAGAATCGGGCCGAATTTCTGCGAGATCGGTTGTCGTTTGATGTTCAGTTTGAGGAAGGTTACTGTGTCTGATTAATTGTCTGAACAATCAACAATCTGGCTCTCGCACGATCGGTTGGATTTCTGGCATGTCTGAAATTCTGGTCGTCTGTTTTGCAGTTTGACAAGTTCCACGGTCCGATTTCCCACATGCTGTCAAAAGATCCACTATAAAATGTAGCGAGCTTGTATTTTATACTAATTTAATTGCTGAAGAAGTACTTTACATGCTGTGGCTCAAACTGTAGTCTTGACTGAGACTGCTGTCCAATAAAACTGAACTTCGCTGCAGAACAGACAGACAATATTGTCTGCATCCTCCAGCTATATATAGGCTATATATTTTCTAATTGCTTTGCTTTTAAAATAGAACTGTATTGAGTAATGCTGTTTTCTCTCTTTTTGTCAACCTTGTTGAGGACACGGTCGTCTTGTTTGAATAAACTTGTCATGTTTATGTTCAGAGTGAGCAGCCACATCTTGACCGGTCAATTGATCCGTACAGTGTGAGCATAATAGACCGATATGAAGGTTTGAATGGTGTTTCACATCTGACCACCAATGTTGATAAAGGGACCACTGATTCAAAGTCCTCAGAGGTGCTTAGATATTTCTACCATAGTGGTAGAGTGAAGTAGACCTGTAGGCTACACCTACTGTTGGCTCAACATATTCACACAAAATATCTAGGAGGTGGGCAGACTAAACATAGCTTCAGTGTAACACAGTGAAAATGCGGCTGTGCCTCAAAAGTCTACTTTCACCAAGAAAGAAATTTACACATCTAAGAATCCATTCTGACAATACTGCTTTTTAAGTCATGGATACACAAGAATGTCTGTCATCACAGTTGTGAGTACACACATCCTCATTTTCACTCTGCCAAACCCACTGAAAGAAAGCCCCGAACCATAATGAGCTAATAGAGAAAAACACCACTGAAACTGCACACTTCTTTTCTCGTACATGAGGAAGTCAAATCACTTACTCCAAATGAGAATGACAGCAAATATTTTGGCCGCACATAGACACATACACCTAGACCGTAAAGTTTTGCAGAAGTGGGCAGAAATGTCATCACACCAAACACCATGAACTGTGCAGTGCTTGATGACTTTGCTTCTGCATGTATTAACAGCTGAACAGAGCTTTTTTTTGTGTGTTTTCAGGTACTTGATTCTGATAACGGTAAAGTAAAAAAAAGCGCACTGGTCATTCTTCCCCTTATTGCTCCTACTCTTTGTGCCCTGACAAAAGGCTAAATTCCCTTTTCAGCAGGTAACCTTGGTTAACATATAGAGAGTACCTTTGTTATTGACTGTTCAAACATTCGAGCACGCATGGGCAATCAAAAGAAACCATGTCTGACAGAAAAAGATGAAATTGTGAAAGAAAAAGAGGAAATGGAAGACAGCGTATGCAATAACTGAGATTAGGGAGATAACAAGAGAGAAGAGATACAATTTACAAAAATTTAAAAAATCCCCCGTTTCGCAATGTCAATATAACCCTAAAGCCACTTAATAGACTAGATTCCTGGGCTTGTCATTTGACCAGGGAAATTTTCAGCCAGTTTTTTGGCTATCATGAAAATGCACAGTTGGTATTTTCCCCTCGGCTGTGGGGACAGATTTGGCTGCTTGAGGCCACTGGTAGCAGGCTCTGAGAAAGAGGCAAGGGCAGGATCTTCTACAAAAAGAGCTCATCACTGCACATCCATTCGATTATACTGTCATAACACTCAAACGAGGGCGTTGTTACAGGGTATCTGAGTCAACAGGAAGTATAAAAAGCACACAAATTAAGTAAATAGGGCGATATCACTGCAATATCAACATGCATAGCTGCATAGTGAAAGCTTTAGTTCAGGGGGAATCCTCTATCCCGAACGTGAGCTCATGACCTGGCAGCTGATAGGTGCAAATGTTCTCCATAGGTCTCCTAATAGCCATTTCCACATGTCTTACTAATTGGCCACAACGCCCAAGAGAAATATAATATCAGCCTTCAAGCAAATCATGCTGGTTGTAAGCAGGTCTCCACCGTCTTTCTCCCTGCGAACTGTGGCTATCCTCCCTCTGACTCCCACTGAGAACAGAGCTACGGCAGACCAAATGTCTCCCCCCCCCCTCACTTCCCTGAAACCTTAATGAGAGACTGTGAAGAGGTCTGTCAGTGTGACAATAATTACAGAAACTATACTATTCAGCAGCTGCACAAGACCCCCCC
>NTHP01000202.1:137400-179333 GCA_003416845.1 Oplegnathus fasciatus | reverse complement strand
CCCCCCGGCGTTTTTTTAAAAGACAACACATGCTACCACCTTAAATCACTCAGATCTCACCGACCACACATCTCCAAATTAATATCTGTGAGATAAAACACTAATCTGCTGACTGTTTCACAGTAGAGTTAAATAAGTTTTGTAACAGGCCACACAAACATAAGCCACGAGAGCTTGCCAACAA
Source organism: Oplegnathus fasciatus (assembly GCA_003416845.1). Classification (NCBI taxonomy): domain Eukaryota; kingdom Metazoa; phylum Chordata; class Actinopteri; order Centrarchiformes; family Oplegnathidae; genus Oplegnathus; species Oplegnathus fasciatus. Next base: position 179,149 of record NTHP01000202.1, on the reverse strand, counting down.
TTATACAGCCTTATCGCCCATTGTGCTGCTGAAGCATGACATTTAGTCTGACTTTGGTTGTGTAAGGTAGAAACAATGTTAGGAGATAAACAGAAGGAGCAATTATCCAAAATCTTGCCCAGAAACAGAAATGGTTTCACTTACTTGCCTACCTATTATTACTGGTCTCCCTTGATAGGTGAACATTCACAGACATTTTCCTTCTAGCAAGCAGTTGTTAAGTTTCCCCTCTTTGAATTAGAACTGAAATAATAGATTTAAATCATTTATTGAGTAAAAACATGTGTCACCTATGTGTTGCTGTTTTCTTGTGTTTTTATATCATATATTACATATAAACAGATTATCTTTGGGTTTGGGACTGTCGTTCAGCCAAAACAAGATATCTGAAGCCATCACCCTGGACACAGATAAATAATGACTAATGAAAATAGTCCAATGCATCAACAAAAAGGCCATATTGGTAGGCAAACAAGGGGTGATAGACTGATTACAATAACCATTTATGTGTGTACAATCACAGCTAACTGGCTGTTCAACACAAGTACAAAGAATCACAAGTTAATGTCAGGCAATGCCTCCATCGTGACCATGACCAAGCTGGGTCCCACCAGTGCACAGCACCCAACAACTTCAACTTGAGCATTAGTTAAATAAATGATACAGGAATGAGAGAATTCAACAAGACAGTGTGAATGCAGTGAATTAGAGGATGAAATCTGCATTGTAAACCGTTTGCAGGGGCTGCCGTTGAGGCGTCTTCTCCATTTTCACTCCCAGTAATAAAAGCGTTAACGTGGTGCACTGCACGAAATGAAGTGTAGCCACATTTCCAGGCTGTGCGGCAGTTTTCTCTGAGCTTTTATCTTATAACTTAAGCTTGACAGCGTGTCACGCTATCTAACCAACTTGGCTAACCCGGCGAAGAAAATTCACACACACACACACACAAAACGCTTTCAGCGGTTACAAATATCTCGGTTACATCCAAACTAACCGTTAGCCAGCTGGGTAACAGTATGTTGGCCATGTTGGCAAGGCGACAGACTGCTTTTTGTCTGGGTTAACACTTAGCTGTTAGCCGACGTGACTTATAACGTTACTCGGTGAATTCAAGGATAGCAGGGAGCTAGCCTGTAGCTCTGTGAGAGACGTTAGTGCGGTAGCCTGGCTCGGATAGCTTCACCGACAGTGGCAGCTCAGATTCATACCCTGCTCAGTCATACCACGTCTTACCCGATTGCCGACGGCCACCTCTTCTTATCTCCTTTGGGGAATATTCAACGTGTAGAAGAAGCGTCACGCAGACTAGAAGTGGATGCACACAATACGATATCCACAATCCTAGCTAGCGGTTAATTTTCCACTCCAACAAGCTAGCCTAGCTGATGAGACGCTGTGCCCCGTTGGAATAGCATTTCTATATCAAAGCATGTCATTGCTCAGCAGCAGCACGGCTAGGTTAGCTTAGCAGCAGCTTCACAAGCTGTTCAGACCCGCCAGGTCCCGCCCGCTCGCATCCGATTGGCTGCAAAGGAATCGGCTCTCTGTTGATTGGACAGCGGCGCTGTCAGTCAATCACACTGCAGCTGCTGATGTTTTGCGTTTCCATAAGCATCCATCATGTTTTTCGCTTTGTGGGGCTCAAGAGTCAACCCACCCAGTCACTACTATAAAAGAAACATGTATATGAAGAGAGAGAGAGAGACAGAGATATCTCATTATTTCACACTTATGGTGTACTTTAATTTGGCTCAGACTTAGCTGTCCAAAAGAAAAGTTGTACAGTACTCGAGCCCTTTAAAGCACTGAATGGGGGCTTATGTGTCATCCTGTTATTAAGTGAAAGTGAAAATGTGCACTTTTTGCAACTTTATTATTATTCAACAACTAGATAAAGAAAAAGGAAATGTATAAAGGTGTGAACAATCAGCTCACCTAAAAAAGTGAATTGCACCCTCTTTTCCCTCATCACAGCTGGCAATATGTTGTCTGTGCATGGCCTTACATGATGAATAGATAGACATACTTAATAGTGGGAAGGTCTGTTGTTTTTCAGCCTTTTCTAAAAAACGCTCAGTCATCTGTACTGTGCAGCACACACAGACTCTCTCACACACACACATACAATAACTCATCATCAAATTCCATTCAGGCCCCTCCTGGGAAATGATGGTACTTCTAATAAACATGTCTGTGGTGAAGAGGGTTGCAGAGTAATTTGGAAGGTTGTGCAGCTCGCTGCAGGATGCAATCTGTTTCCTGCTCAAACAGATGGGCCTCCTCTACATGTATTCTGCTTTCTGCACCCAAAACCCCATCTCCAAACAACACTATGATACAACACACATAATGGAGACTAAACCCACTTTATCACAGTTTATTCACCCTTTCTGTTTGAAAAATAAACTTTAGTGAGCGACCATAGTGTTTTAAAAGAAAACGTCTCATGACAGACAGAATGTGTTTTCAAAGTAAAAGACAATCTCACGTTATTATGCATTTATGATGGTGGCTGTTCAACTTTTGGTTGTAAATAAATGGAGCTTGTAGTTTACTCACCATCTTATTTACTGCGACATCACTGATAGTAGACTGTCATCACACACAACGATTTAACACCTCTGCTATGTGTGTGGTTACAACCACACAGCTGATTATTTCCAGTTTCAACAGAAATAGGTTAAACATTCAACAGAGTGTCATGAATTTATAGTACTTTATCAGGTGATAATGTGTGTAAAAACTCTTCTTCTGCTCACTAAATGAAAAGGGTTTGAATGAAGTGTGTTATGTCATGTGTTTAAATTGTTTTGATGAAATAAGTGATACAATAATTGTTTTGTATTGTTAATAACTGGATATACCACTAATTAGCTTAAAAATGTACTGTAATAAAGTATTACTTCAGCTAACTCTGACTGAGTAATGAAGTGGATTGTGAATGCCACCTGCTGGGCTGTTTGTGAAACATCCATGATGTGTCAGTTTTGAACATGCAACATGTCCTCTTTCATGCGCTCTGCATCATCATTATGCCTTTATTTCATTCCATCACCGTTGCTTTGCCTCGAGGGGAATCACAGAGACTGACTGCCTCGGCTTGGTTTTCTACACAGAGAAAGGAAGCACCGCTGGTGCGCCATTGAATCGTCCAGTATGGAAAAAGATTGTCTCATGTTGTTAAAGGGAGACTTTAATTCAATACAGTGCACCTGCCTCTGGGCATTAGTTTGATACGCGTCTGAAAGTAAACAGAAGCAGCGTCCAGGGATGTAATCACTAGTGTTAAATATCAAGCAGCTGCTGGGGCCAGAACATATGGGAGAGGCAGTAAGAAAGCACTGAAAGGTGCAGCTTGTGCACACAATATTGCTGTGAGAAAATAGTATATGGAATAATTCAGATTACTTGTTTTCCTGTGCACAAAATAATGTTCGATCAACCTAAAACTTGAAGAGTCTACTTGTAAATTTAGAATTTTAATAAGAACAATCTCACATACTGTATATGACAGGGCCTCCCAGCACATAAAGTTACTATATCCACCCCTGTTCATATGCTGGCTCCTCTATAATGCCATTTATTTGAAGAAATTACACAGCTCAAGGCTAAGAAAAGCAATACCAGTTATTTTATGAAACGTGGGGTGGTATTTATTTTTATTCTTTCATTCCTTGTACGTAGTATGAACGATTTCTGGGCTGACATTTACACAGTGCGACAAGTGTGGCAGTGTGACAACAGACAACACCACACCTTGTTGATGTTATTATTATAAAAGGTGCACATCATTAAAATGATCATCTTACACTGCCACTTACAAGACCAGATTCAGTATGGTTTAAAATGTTGGAGCAAAATAAATCACAAAAATGAAACTGACTCTTGTTGTTTTTTTGCTGACATTTTGGTCTTTGACATAATTTGACATTAAAGCAGTACTATCAGGGGGAAATGGTCACCATGTTACATTTGTCTTTTATTTCACACACAAATATTAAGACGTTAGTTACACAACTGGCACCCTTTCAACAACACAACATTACAAAATCGTCAGATGAAGATCCAGACATTCTTTAAATTGCACAACCAAGCAACACTGTAAACAAATAGACTGACATATGAAAACTCATTTGATGGGCGAGTCTAGGATCTCTTGATAATCCTGCCGAATGGCCCTGCTCACCCTGTACAGCTTGACTCCTGTCAGCGTGAACACGCTAATCATGATGACCAGGCCTCCGATGACGTCGTAGACAGACGGGATCATCCTCAGAACAATGAGCTGGAGGAACATGGCAACCACGATCTCTAGATGCTGCACGGTGCTAACTAAGGCTGGATGAAACTTGTTTAGAGCATAGTAGACTCCGAGGAACGCCACGGTGGAGCAGATACAGATCCCAATTAAATAGCCCCAGGTCTCCCCATCCAGAGGAATGATGGGCTCCTGCATGATAAACATGGTGGAGGCACCCCACACCGTGCCCGTCCAGCCGAAGGTAAAGAGTGCGGTCCACATGCTGACGCGCTCCTTAATGGCTCTGTAGACGATCATGGAGAGGGCAGCAGTCAAGCCGGCCATCACTGTCATTGTGTACCCAAAGGCCTCCTTCCAAAACCCCAGCCTGGACTTCTCCTCATCTGCTACGTTTGGTACCATGACCAGGCACAGACCGAACACGCTTCCCACCACTGTGACCACATCTGTGTAGCCCAGCCTCTCATCCAGCAACAGGAAGGCCAATATTGCACTGAAGACTGTGGTGGAGGCGCGCCACATGATGGTGCCATTGCTGGGCGGTACTATGGCAAAAGAGGTGTAGGCGCAGGTGATCGAGATTACGTTGCACACGCCGTAGAAGAAGAGACGCAGCCGGTAGCCCTTAGGGCCAAAGGGGGCCTCGTGGTAGTAGAAGACCACCAGGATGGACAGCACTTGGATCACGGAGCGGATGAAGAGCAGCTCGAGGGAGGGCACTTTAGAGCGGTCGGCCGCTAAACGAGTAATCAGTGCCACACAACCATGAGCCACCGCCGCCCCAAACAAGGCCATCCAGGTCACCCTAGAGGCCAACACATTCGCCTCGCCGAAGCTGGCCAGCTGGCCCCCGACCCCCTTGTCTTTTTGCACATTTGGCGGCTTAGGCTGGGTCTCCATGGTTCCAAAGAAAGTCCTACCACCTTTGCTGTCTGACACCAGTCTCTTTCCCACATTAGCCTCCGCGAAGGCGCCAAAGTCCTCAAAAGAGGGTGCGTCATCGTACCCTTCATCGCCAGGCTGGGGGAAGTGAGTGGCATATTTCACTGTCACCGTGTCTGGGTGAATCTTAACCCGCTTTTTTGATCCGTACTGCAGTGAGGATGAAGATACATCCATGTTTCTTTATGCGTCAGAAGGGGTAATCTGAAAAATGAAATAAAAATCGTTGCAGTGTTATTGTGCTAAAATAACATTCAGATATTGCTGCTCCTTGGTCTGATTTTCTTTCCCTAATTAGTGAAAACAGAGCTTTTCTTAAACATGTTTGCATAATTCATCACTTGTTTCCTCAGCAGCCACCCCTCACACCCACACACATACAAAATACACATGTGCAGACACACTCACACACATGCATGCACGCACACAGCTAAAGCACACACTTATTACCCCTATCTCACTTACCTTTTCACTCTGCCTAGCCTTACACTTGTGTTGTGGTACTTCTATATATATCCCACGCGAGCTCATATAAGCCAAGCAGCAAACACTCTGAGGCTGATGCAGTCTGATGGGGATGAAATTACATAACAGGAAACCACAGAGGGGACGACACATGAATGTGGGCCACTCATGAGATTAATGGAGTTGCACACCATAAATTAGCAAACCCTGGAAAAAGGACTGCGTGAAAGGGTTAAATGGTGCCGAATAGTTTGAATGGTCCCCTCAGTCATGAGAGGTTTCTGATAAAAAGCAATGGGATGTGGTTTAAGGGTGAGATTGGCAAATGTTGTTATAAAATCAACAAATTGTACATAAAAAAAGAAAAGTCTGTAGATATTAGGAACAAATACTGTTGTTATTACTAAATATTTTCAAGATTATTATTACTACTACATTCATTCTGTCAATTCCTTAAGACACAGCTTGAATCAAAACCACAAGGGGGCAGATAGATACTCTTATTTGCCTTCTCTCCTCTTACATGCGTGCTCCTCCTTTTAGAAATATACATTAATATAACTTGATCCTTAATAATGAACGATGGTAATAAGATGTTTGGTCGTGGGATGATAATATAAAAGGAAATATGTTATCTTTTTGAGCCTGAAAAGACACCTCAAAGAAATGCTGCGAGCACTTCAAAGCCAATTTAACGATGGCTTAATATCTTTAGCTGAGAAAACCAGTCCAAAATACTATTTTCAAAAAACAAACAAACACAATTTATCCTTAAGATTATCCTTCAGGTTGATAAATGCTAGATCTTGTCATGTGGAATTGCTAAAATCTAGTTTAATTTAAAACTGGCATAAAGAGCGTGAATTTGCAGTCGTCTTTCCAACCTTCTGTAAAATCCTTATCAAAGATATTCTAAAGAACATTTTTTTGCAGCAAGAAAAACATAACATCGGCAAATGTCTTACCTTTTGTTCTTTGAATAGTTCCTATTGGTGCGTAAACCCGGGTTTGTATCATAAATGAAGATCTCGTTTGATTTCTTGATCCTCACATTCGGTCAACTGCCATTTCCCCATCTTCCCCCTCGAGTGGAGCGCCTCTTGAAGATGCGTGCTGCTTGTTTGTTCTCCACGCTGTCGACGGACGCTGCCTCTGCTGGCGATGAAGCTGAAGCTGCTGTTGCTGAGGGTGATGATGATGATGATGATGATGATGATGTTGAAGAAGCCGAAGCGGGGAGGGGAAAGCCGGGGAGAGAAGCAACTGTCACTGTCACAGCCAGTGGTTTCTCCTCCTCCTCCTCCTCCTCCTCTTCCTCCCCAAGACTGCTCCCCACCTAGACCCGCTCATATTCGTCATCTCTCACAAGGGGAAAAAAAGGATGTGCGTCGGTCAGTCATCATCACCCTCATCATCATCATCATGTTCATAAGATTAAAACCCATCCACTTGAGGATGAAGATTTGATTTTTCCTATGTGGATTCATTAAGCTGTCATCTTCCACATGCATCACTTTAATTGCACTTTATATGACACACACTGTGTCATTATGGTGTAGGTCATGTTTAAAGGGTGGGGTTAACCCCCTGCTACATTGCTAATTTATAGGCATATATCTGCAGATACATTCTGCATGAACAGGCTATTTCTTTTATTTGGTGTTGCAGCTTGAAGTGATTGGGATTCCCATAATCCTCTCTGGGATCCTCTCATTAGCTCCAAGAAGGCTCTCATGAGACCGGCGGCTCTCTCGTGTGTGCAGTGCTCATTTCACCACTTGTTCAGCCCAAGAACAATATGTTTCTGTCTGTCTTCGGGAAGCTCACTTTAACCATCACTTTCATGTGCTAAACACAATGATCCATTTTGCAAAAAGGAAGCCAACTGTCCTGAATACTGATGTAAAACAACCTCAAAGGAAAGCAAAGGGGTGGCAGCATATGTTGATGAAAGGCAGGCATACATTTATAGTCACTTCAAGATGGGGGAAGTTGAAAGCACTAAAATTAGATCGTTGAGTTTAACCCCCAAGCAATGCAACAGGAACCTCAGCTGGTAATACAGATCATACTGCCACTAGCTGCCACTGCTTCTGTGACATGAATGTGAATTTAATTTATACAGAGCAACACGGAAGGTGATTTGCAATGCTGTTGGCAATAAACTCTGAGTCAACATTTACATTAAGTTATTCACAGTCACCATAAATCAGACAGCAGGGAAGATGAACTGTAAGGGATATAACTGACCTATTATGGCTGCAATAATTGTAGTAGTACTATTTCGTTATCTTGTGAGCGAATCAACAGTGAGTAAGTCAACTTTGCAGAAGATAAAGAGATAATGGGTCTCTAGTATGAGCAAAATAACACATTAGAATAAAGAAATGTCACATTACAAAGTTAAAGTGAATGCCTGAGTACATTTTACTGATGACAGAGGATATTTTCGAATTACTGGCATTTAACTATCGGGGCTTTTCATATTTATGTGCTATTCAGAATATGGAGTACTGCTTGAATTTTCTTATAAGCAATACATATATCCATGTTTACCATCCGCACAAAATGCAGTGACTGAGATGTTGTAGAATGAGTCCAAATCTGTTGTTTTAAAAGAATAGTTCGACATTTTGGGAAATACTCTTATTTGATTTTTTTGCCAAGAGTTGGATGGGAAGGTCGATACCACAATCATGTCTGTCCGGAGACAGTTAGCTTAGCTTAGCATAAAGACTGGAAACAGAGGGAAACAGGTAGCTAAGCTAACCTTAAGTCTTTTTATATGTTTATTGGTTGTGAGCCTCTGTTGTCCTTTCTGTAATCTTCGTCGGTTATATGTTTTTCCCCCCGAAACTAATAAGGGCACACCTCAATTTTCCACAACATGCGACTTTTAAAATGACTACTGGGTTGTATGAAGCTGTAACAGCTTAAGCATCCAGTGTCTGTGCCACAGGAATAAGTGAAGGCATGAATAAAAAACACACCATAAACTCTAAACTGCCTCACAGCTCATTGAACACAATGAAAGTGGGAAGCAATAGCGCCATGTCTTTTCATTTTACCATCCAGGGCGCATAATCTCACCATTAGAAATTCATGGAGGGCTTTTTTATGATTTACTTGAAGAAAAAATTCAGACTGTTGAAGAGGAGTTCAAGTGAAATGCTGGAGGTTTTTCTCACTAAATTGGGGAATGAATCTACTCTATTAAATATCTCTAGAGAGACACATTAAGCTTTCCTAATCCTGACTACACTAATTTTATGTCAGGCAGCTTTAGCAGATCTCCACTGGGAGATGCTTTCCTTAAAATAAATGTATACTGATTGTACTGTATATCAGCTATGGAAAGTACGAGTCTTTTGCATCTTTTCACATATAAGTAGTTTGTGTTCCTCATATCGCCTGAACTCATCAGCTAGATGTGTGGACAAGGACAATTTAAAACAGATGTGAGCACATAATGAAGACTAATTACTGGCGATAGTAGGTCGAGTTTGTTGTTACGCCCTGTGATTCAACAAGTTTCAGTGCGACTTCATTGCATCACAGCAGATTTGAAGACGCTAAAAATCCAGCACACATGACTGATAATTTGTGACACACAGGAACAACACTCCACTGGCACTACATGTGGTTAATCAGTGGAAAAATCTCAAGTCATGTGCAAAACTTTGTACTTTTTCTGTGAGGAATCACACTCACAAGGTTGTGCGCTGATTGGTACAAAGCAACACTAAGACTTACTGTTTTCTATTTGGAAATGAAAAAGGCGGAGGCAGGAGATGGATCTTCTAATTAATTCTGTGTCAGAGCCTGTCATGTTGGAAAACAGAAAAGAGAAAGGGCATCCGACTGATTTTATGATGTCAGGGATTTTTACACAGAAACTCATACTGTGGACTTTTGCAAGGTTGACATTTCAAGCGTTTTCATTTCCATATTTGCAAGCTGTTTTCTTGCTTTCACACATTTCAGTGGTGCTTAAACCTTTCCAGCTTAGTTACTTAAAGGAGCAAAAGCTTTAATTCCTTACCTGTCTCTGCAGCCATCACCTCATATTTCTCTTATCTTTTCTTCATTCTCTTTCAATGAGTTGTTTTCTACTGAAAATGGAATTTTGTATTACTCCTATTGGCTTTTTTGGTGAGCACATTGGAGAAAATATAAGAGCCTTGAGGTGTGTTTTGTATTGATCACCTGTGTTTTTTTTCCTCTAAAAGGCTTTCACTATGCACATGTGGCTCATTTATCTTCTGTCTGGGGCTTAGGACGTCTGTCATTGATTAAGCCGTTATATCTCCGTTTTATTGGCTGGAGAGCAGAAGGCGACAAAACACTATCCCCTCTATTGGTACATTGACTGACAGGCTTATACAGCAATTTAAAGATTTGGAGAATAGGGAAGGTGAGAGCAGGGCTGTCACTGACATGGAGCAAATCAAGTGGAATAAATGGAAGATGGTGGCTTAAATAGGCAATTTGTGTGTGGGTGGTGAGAGAATAGATGTGGTTCTTGTTGTGTTCACCTTTAGGGCTGAGGAAACCAAGTACCATAGTGAATATGATCAAGCATGCCTGACAATTTTCTCATTAGCCAACAACACCAGTGCTAAATATCTACATGCATATTTTAAGACACTATATTTACCAATTTATAAACACATTAACAGTAATTTAAGCTTGTGTATCTGTTGTTGAAAGGTTCCCTCAGAAACGCTGAAGGCTGTTAGACTTTCACTTTGTCTGAGAGAACACCCTGTTAATGTTCGCCCAGCCATCAGGGACAGAGCCAAACTTTCTCCAATATGATGCTACCTGCAGACATTGCTCTGAGAATAGCTCATCCCTGTTGGCAAGCTGGCCGCACTTTTGTTTTCTGCCTATTTGCTGAACCCAAAACCAAATAGCGCCGCATACTTCCATGAATCCTAAATGGGCCAGCTCAGCAGTTTGTTCTAAATCGAGCATTTTTAACTATGTATGAGCAGAGGAGGATTCCTACTTTCGTAAAAGGGGAGCTCCCTGTCTGGTTTTGATATTCTCTTCCACCAGGACCAAAAAAGAAAACGAGAGAAACCTAAATTAGCCTATTGTTTCCCTGCATCAGTTCATAAGGTGCATAGAAGTATCTGGTCACATACATTAATTATGAACTAGATCATACAATACGAGGCATATCATAACTTTGCTTTCCTTTTAGCTCTAATATCGACCTAAATTTTACTACTACAGCAATGCTACTGTAGCAGCTCCGTGAGGCTGTACTTAGGAACAGTGTTGAGGTGCTTTGAGCTAAACGTTAACATCAGCATGCTACTGTAACATGCTCACACTGACAACGCTAATGTGCTAATCCTTAAGCAGGTATAATGTTTACAATGGTCACCAGCTTATTTAGCATATTAGCATGCTAAGACTTGCTAATTATCACTAAACACAAAGTGCAGGTGTTTAGTCATAAGCGGACCAAAGCGGTGGACCGACTGCATGGCTAAAAATATTGTAACACATATATCACTCAGTAGAAAACTATGAGGAATACTGAAGCGAATGAACAGTGATCAGTTCTTAGAATAGTTACGGTTTCACAAAGACTCAAAGTCGGACTCAAAATAAACTCTTCTCTCACGCAAGTATCACTTGAACTAGGGCCCGAACAAACATTGGAGGAAGACAGCACATGGAGGAGTTAATTGACCATATGGCTCATCAATTTGAATTTGACAAGACAATGATGAGGGGGCACAAAATCTCTGAACCTCTGAGGATTACTGCCCTCAATTCTGCCAAATCAATGAGCCTTGGTGCAATCAAAGTACACTAAAATCAACTGAAAGGTCAAAAGATGTACTTTTAAATAAAATAAAATCACCATGCTCAAATATCTGAGCAATTATTCATCCTACAAAAAATATCAATCCCATTTGACTGTGGCAGGCCTATTATTGAGGAGAAAGCAATTTTCCAGATTTTTTAACATCCTCTCCACACTCCTGATCAAACTTGTACTCACTGTAACAGATGATGAGTTTTAACACAAGATATTTTTTTTTTGCTTACTGTGATATTATCAGCTCCTCAGAGCAGGCGAGGCCGGGCATAATTGGATCCTGAAGCTCCAGCAGCTGTCGATTTTTGTTTTTTTTCCAGCTGGTTTGCTGTGAGACTTTGCTATGCCTGTGAGAACTCTTCATAACTCAATAGTCAGTAAAGCTTATAATTTCTTTCTGAGGGAATTTTGAATCAGAGCACCGGTTGGGAGAAATGTGGCGTGGTCTGTCATTACTTTCAGATGTCTCACAGCTAGCTCGTGGCTGTACCTTGAGACTTTGATCAGCATGATTGAGTGTGAGCAGCAGATGGGTCACTTTCAAACTTGCATGATTTATTTTCTGTGGGTAATTGGCCAGGAGGAAAGTTGGGTCATTCAGTGTGTGTGTGTTTGTTCCTCTAATTGTGCAGATTCGAATCTTTGTGTCTTTGACTGCATGCATGTATTAATGTGCGTCTGCAAACAGAGGTGGTTTAATATCAGCCCAATCATTGAAGAGCAGGTACACAAAATAACTGACATTCATTATGCTGTTATGTACATGAAAATGTTACATGATGACATAGTCTTTTCATAGATCTAAATCACATTATTTATTGTTTGTCATTCCTTTACACTAAAGGAATAGTTGGGAACATCTTGGGAAATACTCTATTTGCTTGCTTGCCGAGAGTTAGATGAGGAGATTGATACCACTTTCATGTCGGTAAAGTAAATATGATACTACCACCAGCAGCCGCAGTTAGCTTAGCATAGCACAAACACTGGAAACAGGGCAAACAGTTAGCCTGGCTCTGTCCAAAGCCCTCCTACCAGCACCTCTAAAGCTCACTAATAGACACTATATCTCATTTGTTTGGAAGCAGTGACTGCTTGTCTCAGGCCAGAGAAGCTAAGCTAACTGCCTGCTTGCTGCAGCATCATATTTAGTTAGCTCTCAGGAAGAAAGTAAATAAGAATATCTACCAAAATGATCTATCCCTTTAAATAAATCGTATTTGTGTAGATTTGATAATCAGTGGTAACAGTGGAAGTTAATCCAAGTAAGTTAAGGATTGTTTAATTTCTATTAGCTGTGGTGAACACAAATAACACAGAAAACTATTTCAAACTAAAGCCACTTAAAAACCACATGAGACAAACATGAGTGGCAACTTCACACAGAACAAACTGCAATCTCAGACTGCTGGATTTCAGCAGGGACCTTAGCTAATTAACCAGCTAGCTTCCTAGGCCAGACAGGACTTATTACACTACTACCCAAAAGTAATGTAATTACATATATTTTTCCAGTTTTTCATTGTCGCACCTGTTTTGGGGAATTTCCTGTCCATTTTCCAAATCATGTATTATATATTTAAATGTTTCCCCTATACTGTGCATGTATGCTATAATACCGGGGAGAATAAAGCCCCATAACGTTGTTAGCTAGACAGTCGCTAGTTCAGAAGTTAGCTACCAAGGAAACAGCTGTCTACAAGCTAGCATACAATATTACCCTAAACGGTGAAATTGTATATTTGCATGTATTTGCAAGCATGTATTACATGTTTCACCTTTACTGTGCATGTATCCTATAATGCCTGGGAAAATAAGATGATAAAGTTTCATCCATCTTATTCTATTTGACATTAACAGGCGAGAAATACTAAAATTTAGTTAAAATACTAAATTGCTGTGAATATATCTTCCACCCTGTCACCACCATTTTCATCCTGTGGAACACTTTAGGGATCAGGAACGCACCTGAAATTGGTTACGTCTCTGCAAAAAACTTAAAATCAAACAAGTGTCTAAGTTGGATTGTATGGGATAACGTTGTTGCATGGGAGACAGATTCTGGAAATACCCATATATTACAGCTGACAGAAGAGTTTATATGTTAAATGGTAAGACTGGAAATTATGCTTAAGGATCCAAAGATGCAGTTAAACAGTTAAACGTCAGACCCGCTGATGAGCATTTCAGCCTGCTCATCAGCGGGTCTGACGTTTAACTGTTGTACCCAAAGGGCAGCAGATCAGAGAACATACTTTGACATGTGAACATGAGATAAGTTAAGGTATTACTTTCCCATCACTGTGTGAAAAATGGATCTGACAGATGACACTTTGTATGAGCAGGTGCAGCACACTGCCCTCAACACCTTTTTGCTTGTCTGAGATTCGAGTTGAAAGGTTGTCTGCTGAATTGTTGGTCTCAGTGACATTTTGAGGTGAGGTAGAGAGTCCTGGAATTACAGCGAGCTGTGTTCTTTGCCTCTTGTGAGTGCGGCTTGGAAAACCTCGTGCGAGAGTATAAAAGTGGAGAAGATGTCTTCAGTTTTCACCATGGATAGGCATAGTTAAGTCAAGTCAAGCATGAGAGAGTAACCGTGGTTACTGTATCTCTGTGCCTGTTCAAGAGTGAATATTTCTACTTATTTAGGCTGCACAAAATGAAATAAAGTCCATTAACATCCCAGAAAAACTACCACATCTGAAAGAAAATGTTTCCTTACATTTACTGTACTAAAAAAACATCTTCTTCTCTATCATAAAATAACATCTAAAAGACCATCTGGAACAGAAACATCCAGTTTTGCCCCAGGTGGTTTAACCTCACATCAGAGTCTGTGATTAAGACATGGCCATTTCTGTTTTTGATTAGCCCATGCCTCAACCCCTTTAGACTACTGCCACAGACCAGTCTGCAAGGCCTGATACACCAGCCTTTGTATGTGTGTGGGAGTGTGTGTGTGCTGATCCATAATGCATGTGACGCTTTTGACTAGACGCCTCCTCTCATGAGAATGCCCTTTTCTTTGCATCTGTCCGCCCATTAAAACATTACATCTCCTCTGATCCCGATTCACAAATAAATGTTCTGCTCGATTTATTAGATTTACAATTAAGCAAATGTCTTAGTGGATGATTATGCTGCCGTGGATGCTGTTTTATTGAAAGGCCTGTCTGTTCGCTGGGATGGTTTGAAGCTAGAAAGAGAGAGATAAAGGCTGTTGACAGTATGCCAGCACAAGAGGTAGCCGTGTTGTGTTTATTGTCATCCCAGTGCAGAAGCTACAAATGTTTTAAAGTCGGGATGCATTCATCGTGCTGTTATGGAGAGCACGAAGGATGCGTCAGTCAAATTATGAGGTGCAAAATGAACCAAACTGTGCCTGCATAAATCACACTCTCGCTGTGCGAGAGGGCACTGCAGGCTGTAGTTGCTGTAGAAACACAGAACAATAACAACACTGATCAAAGTGCTTCATGACAGTGGGTGCTGCAAAGACTGTAGTTTGATGGTATAAGTCAGCAACTCACACCTGCAGTTCAAATTAGATGCATCTACATCAATAGCAGTATTGATTATGAGGCCAGCAGTTGGCTCAAGAAAGTGTGTCTGTATCCAAAACACAAATCTGATGCCAGTAGAAACATGTCCAAACATCAATTTGGAGATCCAATCCTGAACTGAATTCTATGGGACCTTGTTGGTGCATGTTGCTCCTTCTCTGAATTGCATGCAAATGATGCCAAACATGAATTGCAATGACCACCTTTCATTTTTGAATGTGGAAGATTCAGTGACAGCATGACTACACTCTCATTTTCGTGCATTTAGAGATATTTAAATCAATTTGTAGCTGTACATGAAACTCAATTCAGAGTCATCGATTAGTCAATTGACAGAAAATTAATTGGAAAACAACTTGAACAATCGATTAATCGTTTAAGTCATTTTTCAAGCAGCAACAACACAATTATTTTTCACACAAAAAAGCAAAACATCAAATTGGGCTCTGGGGCATTCTGTACTATTTTCTGACATTTTACAGACCAGGAGAGATCCATTGGCGGATTAATGGAGATAATCATAAGTTGCAGCCCAGTTACACCCACAAGCATATCAGATCTTTGTATTCTTTACCCGTGCTCATTGTCTAACTCTAAATGTTGTTCTGTTAGAAAGTTGCTTTCACATTAATTTAATTCATTGACTTGGAAAAAGAAGCTGTGAAATCGATGTGAATGATATGCAAACACATTTAAACACATTCACACATTAGACAGCAGGCAGTTCTTTAGTCACAGATATTATGATAAGTGGCTTTAACTGAAATATGTATGTCCGACTGCTTCATCTTAAGGGGAGGGATGGTGAGACAGTGCTGACTGCCTGAAACTATCCTTTAACATTATACTTTTTCAATCTCATGATCATGTTAAACCATTTTCGACCCGGGGCCTGACATTTAGCACATCAGTAGAGGATGTAGCTATTATAAACTTTTTGTTCAGATGTCATGAGTCAGTTACAAAGGTCACAGACACCTGAGGGATGTTATTCCAGTGAAAATACAGGAGCATGAAAGAGTGATACTGAAAGCTGATTATCCTTCACTTTTCTGGGTGAAGAGGTGAATTTCCCATCATAAAAATGACTCCATTTATAACTAATTTTGTGCTCCCTAGCATAAAGTCTTCCATCCAGCACTGACTTTGCATGTATTCATACTGCCTTTTTGATTTGTGTTCTGTCTGAATTGATTTCAGTTCAGGGGAAACTCAGATCAGCACCGAGAGTCCTTATAACCTACTAGCTTTATTTGGTATCAGAAGTGAAACAGTGGTATCACTATACTATAGTCCTTGTACAAAGCCATGAAAGAGGAAAATGAATCAATAAGATATTCTGTTTTACACCTCAGCTGTCTTATGGAAAGTCCTCTGAGGCGTACACCACCACCACCACCACTGAGGGCCTGAATAAAATCAATCTCAAACAACAGCAAATGGGAATCAGATTGACTGCTGCACCTGAGAATAAATGTGTCCTTCACAGTCCTTTGCGGAGTCACTAGTCTGCTACAAAACAAGCTGTCCAATCTTTATCATATTCAATACCTGATGTGGTTTCTAATTGGGCAGCAGAGGGAGGGAAGAGGAGATGCAGGATGTTATGACATGTGATGACTCCTTTCCCACATTGGCACATCGCTGCTGTGACAGCGCTGTGATACACACCAGTAATTACAGCCAAATCTGGGGCCAGATTATCAGAGGAGCACAGCCCATTATTTGATAGAGAATCAATCATCATCTGCATCATAGCAGTGTTGTCTAAAGATGGAGTGGTGGGAGTGAGGAAGGTCAGAGAGAAAGGTGATTTATTGGGGGGATTATGGATTCACTGGAGCCCCCATGTGAAGCAGAGGCCTAAATCTAAATCTTCCTATTCATCGATTCATGTACACTCACGGATATTGCCACTCCATTAAATGAGAATATATGTTGATGTAGCTCAGAATTTAAAGGCAAGCTGTTGTATGGGGAGGAAGAAGCCAGGCATGAAAGTTTGTTGTCAGTACATAATTTTGATTCCTTGCAATTGCTCGATTTAAAGGATAGGTCTTCTTATTGTGAGCAGATTTCATGAAAAGACCAAAATCAACAATTAATTAATCGTATTAACAAGCACTGCCTGTGTAGCCAAAGCCTGATCTAGCTTATTCATCTTTGTCATTGAGCTCCACTGTTGTCCAAAAACTATTAACAAGACTAAAATTCTGCAACCACGCAACTCTGTGAGATGGTGAGGCACAGTGGAGCTTTGAGCGAAATGCTAACATCAGCAAGCTAACATGCTCACAACAACAATGCTAACACACTGTTCACCATCTTAGTTTAGCATGTCAGCATGCTATCATTGTACAATTAGCACTAAACACAAAGCTCATGGGAATTAGAGGCTGACATTTCTTTGGGAATCCTGTGGGTCATGGGATTTTTTTTTTATTCTCTCCTGTATGCTCTGGTGGCTGGTTGCTGGTTGGTTGCAGCCACCTGACCAGTGCATGACGTGTGTGGACCGTGGATTGATGAAAAAAAACACGGGAACGGGATGGGGCGGGAGTTATTCTTCCGAAATTGGGACGGGACAGGAATTTTTTTTACTCTTGGTACGGGACAGGAGTGGAAAAACCACACCACCCTCTAATGGGAATGTCATTGGTTATGCAGGTTTTTGGTCACGAACCAAAGTTTTGGAGGAACTGAAATGTTGAGGGGATGATTTGCAATAGATGAAAAGTCAGGGGATCACCAGAATTATTACTATTCATCCTGAGGGGCACATAATTGTCTGTACAAAAATTCATGGCAATCCATTCAACAGTTGTCGACACATTTCACTTAAAACCACTGATGTGAACCTCATCGTTCAGGTGAGTAGGCTTCATCCTCTGGGGACGACATTGCCTAGAGCCATGCCTCTAAAAATATATCATTGAGTCACACAGTTGCAAAGAGTGACCTGTTCCTTTATTACCACAAACATGGGCGCTGTAGTTTATTTCCCGTCCTGGTACTGTAAACAATCCTTTGCGCACAAAATGTGTATTAATCCATGGCTGAAAATAGTTCCCAGTAAATGCACTATTTACCCTTGCTTAAGTGATGTTTGCGAAAACCTACAGTGCTCAGCTGTTTTAGAAAATTACTGAGCCTTTAAAAAAAATAAAATATATATTTGGGACACGTTTTTAAAGATTTAGTAGGAATGAATGGGCTTGGGGCTGAGGGACGACAAAAAGTATTGTGAAATAAACTAATTCATTGTTGCTTTTGGTCTTTATGGGATTTGCTGACAATAAGAAAAACATAGCATAGCAGCATCACTCGGAACAACTCTACCTCTTTTCTTGATTAACTGCCATTTCCCAGGCTATTTATCTTTCAGAAAAAAATACAGAGAGGGGTGTAGTGTGCCATTTCTTTTCTATTCAGCTTTTAAATTCAGCAGGACAGCCTGCATTTTCCATTACACACTCAGAGTGCCTCCTTGAAATGCCCATCAACATGTTCTCTCAGTGTATTAGACCATGAGGCAGGGCAGTTTGTTTTTATTTTGGCTGAAGGGAACACTTTCTTCAAATACTCCTCGTCACCAGTTGCCACAGAATATTGATTTGAGCAGTCAGGTCACCTCATTACATTTATCTCCGCAAACACAGTTGCCATGACATGAAACCCGTTGCTAAGCTAATTTTGCATTTGTGCTGAAAAGGTTGACAAGAATCAGATAATGAGAATGAGAAAAGGAAGTAAAGGATGTGTGATAACAGAGCCAGTGTAAACAGCAACGTTTCGATCAGGCATGGCGGGAACGTGTAGCATCTGTTTTGTCAGGGATGCTGATAGCATAACATACTGTAATAAAATACGGCCACAAATGTCATCACTATGTCAAGCCGAAACAGATTATAATAGCCCTGTGCGCTGATTAATTTTAACCAGTGAATAATGGCATGAGAGGAAGGACATAAATCATACTGAGTAAATGTTAGTGGGCTATTAAAGAACTAGATAATAGCAGGGTTTTCATGCATTGAGCGCAAGAAAATGTGGTTCGAGACAGCTTCAGCATGTTATATAAAACTCTTGAATTTAAAGCTGCAATTTGAAATAAAGGCGTCACAGGAAAGACTTCATCAATATCTGCAAATTAAATGAGTCTGAATAAATTGAACTTGGAGCTCTCCAGTAATGCTTTTTTCCCCCCTGCAGGCTTACTACTAGTCACTGAAGGGCCACCACAGCACTCTGTAGTTTGTCATTGTTCCCACGCCTCTACCTCAGAGCCAGCAGAAAACCTCATCGACCCTCAGCTATAGCCCTTATTGACTGGCTACCTCTCCCGGTGGCCATTATCTTTACTGCCTTGTTACCAGATGGAGCCGGTCAGCATTGGCACACAAAACAACCCCATGCACCTCCTTTGTGTGAACAGATGGACCGTGAGGAGATGGGTGATATCACACGGAGCGAGGGTGCACAAATTACAGGGGGAGGCTCGCTCACCGTGTGCAACTAGGCAGTGCAATGACAAAAGGAGAGAACAGACATTGGGCAATTACATGTTCAGAAGAAGACTGATGTGATTAGGTCACATCCTGAGGAGGTGCACATCCAAAATAACAAGCTCGCCATCTGTACTGCCATCAACCTGACTGTAGAGCTGCAACGATTGTTCGATTTATTGATTAGTTGTCAACTATTTTGATAATCGATTAATCGTTTTGAGTCATTTTTAAGAAAAAGTGTCCAAATTCTCTGATTTCGGCTTCTCAAATGTGAATATTATTGGAGAAAATGATCAACGGATTAATCGATAATGAAAATAATTGTTAGTTGCAGCCCCACCTAACTCACAAATTAGCTACTATTGTCCCCGAGTTTCTGCTTCTTTTTTTAAAGAGTTCATTAAAAGAGAAATATCAACATTTCTTAGGACATTTTTAACTTTTTTAACCCCCTCAAAACACCCCACCCTATATCTCCGCTAATAAACAATTAATACAAACGATAATAAATAGTGGTAACATACAGATATAAAATTAGTTAATGCTCCTGTTGACCCACAAAGACACCTTTAATATTTAAGTTGTTTCGTATTGCAATGGCCAGAGGTGTGATCACAAAAATAAGAGTAGAAAATGGGCACCCCTGTAAATTTGTGCATGTTAGCATGCTGACGTTAGCAATTAGCTCAAAGTACTACTCTGCCAAAGTGCAGCCTTATAGAGCTGCTGCATGGCTGTAGACACTAAGTTTTGTTTAAAGAAATCAGATTGATAAGCCCGACCCGACCAGACTTTTATTACATCTTTGACCACCTGTAATAAAATATCCTTCTTGAATAAATCCCTATTCGTTGCCAGTTCCTGTTAGTTTTTTGCGTCTTCGAGGTTTTTTTTTGTAACACTTGCTCACCGGCTTTGGCCTGCTCGCCACAGGATAGTCTGTGGTTCTGAAAGTGTGGATTAATTCCCTCCCACACACTTGCATAAAATCTGCCACTGATCGGAAACACCATTCACAGAGAATCATGGCTGGAGGACTGTCTCCCTGACACCGTTATCACTGGGAAAGGGATATTTAAATATGCATGGATGCACTGCACACTGACGTAAGGAAATCCTGCTGTAGGAGAGACACTGTTACTGAAGTTATTGTTAGAGCCAGCATACTAGTGTCTGCTGTTTGTGAGAGGATTTCTTGATTTATCCACCACTTCATCCCAAAATGGCCTCATTAGAGAGGATTCTTCCTTGGCAGAGACATTTCTCCTCATACCGACTCACAACACAAAGTAGTGTTGGGCTTCACTAAAGAGGTTTTTGAAGTACTGCCTGCCCTCATTTCTGGCACACCTCCTCCTGGTATCATGATGCGAGCTGAGCACATGTTAAAGATCCACAGATTTACGCCTCACCAACTGTTATCATCATTCTCCTCTGTATCTTATTCCTTCACTCTTTTTCCTCTCTGTGGATCTGGCCTGGGGGATCCTATTTATGCGACCAGGCAGCTGTCAACAGGGCAGGCTGGCAGACTGCAGAAGAGCCAGAAATTCTATTTCTAGGACTCCACAGAATACAAAAATGAAGCTCGGGAGAGAATAAGCCATGCCACATACTGAACAGCGTAGTCATGTAATGGATGTGTAATCAGGTCATGCTGCTTTACAAGCCACCTTGTCCCTCTGAAAATGTCACATTTTCATCTCAGTACATCTGTTTTCTGTAATCTTGTGTTTTGCCTTAGCTTTTGTCTGTTTATCTTATATCAAAAATACATAATGAAAAGGAAATGGGAGGAGAGAGTTTGTATGTGTGTGTGTCGATGTGTGCAGTAATGTGTTTACAAATGTGTTCTGAGAGAGAGACAGACAGGGACACAGTGAGGAAAGAAAGGCAGGGAGAGAGTGAGGGAGCAAAAGGAGGAGCACGAGAGAGGGAGAACTGATGGATAGTCACGACAAAATGAGGCATGAGTCACGCTGAATGGTGACGTAGATGGATGGGTCAGGTAAGCAGCACCCATGTCATGTAATCACTGACCCAGAGGCTGCAGGCAGGCAGAGAATGGGCAACTTTATCCCAGCAATAAAAAGAATCATGGGTCGATAACTGCCGTTACTCTGTGTGTTATGTCATTTTTATGGTACATTTTACCAGGTGTTTGATGTGGCGTTATTTCCCCTAAGCGGAATTTATTTGAAGTCTCTAAAAGTATCTACTCGATGAAGACTTACTTTCTGCAAGAGAAAGTGTTAGTGTGTTACACTTTCAGAAGACAGTGCATTTTTCTTGCAACTCTATGTTGAAAAGTAAATTTTAAACTTTGTATTTATGATGAAGGAAAGTCTGAAAAAGTATGGTAAAAGGTTCATACACAAAATGACATTGCAACTTCAAAATGTTTTAACAATTGTAAGATGCATCTTGACTTTGCAACATTTTACATTGAGTATAAAGTATGTGGACACCCCTGGCTAGACCCCTGTTTTCCAATTACGGGAAATCCTAAAGCTGCTCTAATAAATATTTGTATATGAACCATAAACTGTATAAAAGAAGTGGACATAGCCACCTTGACGTCACCCATTGGTTTGTGGACTACCGTTTTGAAGCCTCGAGTTTGGCATTTTGGCCTTCACCATCTTGGTTTTTTGGGGCCAGAAGTGACCATATTTGGACAAGAGGGTGGAGCTGGGGAGGAGCGCTAAGTCAGCTAACACTAGGGCTAGCTAACTTTGTTAGCAAGGCGCATTCGTAATTCATGTTAACTGTGATATTAACTGGGATGCTAATTTTGGCTAGTGAAAAACAGGCTTAAAACAAAATGTACTTACTGGAAAAAATGAACAGCTGACTCCTTAGAGTGTCTTTTAGTACAACCGAACGCTGAACAATCCTGATTGACAGTTCGCTGTGGTAGCATACCCTGCTTTATCGTCTATTATACTCTAAATGGAATCATAATTTACAAAATGAACATCATTCTGTATTGAAGAAGACTTGAAACTAGCGACTGAGACCATAAACTCATTAAGAAAGTGTTTACTGAGGTAATAAATCAAGTGAGAAGTAGGCTAATTTTCTCATAGACTTACATACAATTGGACTTCTTTTTGCAACCAGTCGCCCCCTGCTGGCCCTTAGAAAAAACGCAGGTTTAAGGCACTTCTGCATTAGCTTCACTTTTCAGACCCAGAGACCACATCCACTTCTTTACAGTCTATGATATGAACAGTGGATCAAATGATTATGTGTAGCCCAATGTAAAGAAAGTTGCTTGAAGTGACAAACCCACAGAGAATTATCACCCTCAGCTACTTCACATTAGCATAGCGTCTTTCAGCTCATTGTTTTGGTTTTACATCCCACAACTTTACTGGTTTGGTTCACTCCCACCCCTTTCATTACCTTGTTTCCAGCAGCAACAGGCAGCTGTTTTCATCATAAACCCACTATATGCAACCTGCCCAGCACCAGACAGCAGACAGACAAAGTTAGCAACTAGCTACTAAACACAGCAGAGCATTTAGCAGCTAAAGCGCCAGATATTTCCCGCAGGACTTGGTGAAGACCAAAAACAGAGCTAAAAGGAGAGCAAATATTTGTGGACAGAAACACAAATGAAAGCTAATGTTGCTCCATATCTGATGGATGTGTAAATAGGCAATAGTTAGCCAACATGTTTACCGTAACATTACTAAGGTGATAATATATCAATGTTGTGTTTAAAGTCTGTTGTGCTGCGGAAAGTGGAGAAAAAAAAAATCAATGAACGCAGGTTTAATTTTACATCATAAAATGATATTTTAGACAATAGCGTGCTTCCACTTTGTGGCAACAAATTGGGGAAGGGCCTCTTGAAAACATGACAATGAGCCTATGTATAAAGCAAGGTCAATAAAGAAATGGTCGTCCCAGTTTGGTGTGGTAGAACTCGACTGGCCTGCACAGAAGCCCAACCTCAACCCAATCCAATGTCTTTGAGATGAGGGGAGTATCGCCTCCACTCCAGTTGTGATCACTTTTTAAATTTCAATACATTTTCATTTATCCTTGCCTCCGATCTCCGGGGATTAAGGAGAAAAAACAGTGAATGAGTGAAAATGGAAAAAGAAATGAGATTTTAAACGCTGCTGACTCATGCACTGGGTTTAATGTACTGAATCACAGGCTAAGAACTAAGCAGCTTATAACTGCATGTTCTTCTGCGGAGCAATTATAGTTGTATTTCAGTTCTCAGCAGGATCTTCTCCTATAGATCAAACAGTAATGGATCAGTGTCTTTAAATCCACATATAAATGCATTAACACTTTTCTGGATGTTTTTTTTTCCGCAGTGACCCAGGTATGAATACCTAAATGTAAAGAGATGGCCAATTTCTAAGCTAGGTTGTAATGTTACTCCACATTAGTGAAAATAGTAGAAATTTCTAAAAAGTATGCTGTTGATACGTTGCAGATGATAAATAGAGCAACTAACAACATGGTAATGGCTTGATGGATCTTCTCAATCCTGAAAATACAAATATAACTGCACTGTGATGGTAAAAACATGATTCAAAATGCCAGTTTTTGTGGAAAAAACGTGACCTTTCACAGCATTTCTGACATGAGCGTGTTCATATTGTTTATCTTTTGATGCATCAGATTGAAAAATCCGGCCCTACCTAAGAGGATGAAGGGTGGGGAATGAAACTCATGAAATAAAATGTCATTAAATGAGAATAAATGATGTTTAGTCATGCCACGTGAAAATGTCAAGAAAATATCAGTTTTTATCTCTTTGATTTGGTTTGGCTATCATACTACATTTTTAAATTTTGTGTTTCATACATTTCTTCATTGTTCGAGCCACAGACGTGTATTATCTGCTGTCCGTGTCTGTGTTTGCATGTGTGTGGTGACGAGCGGACATTACAATGGTTTTATTATTAAATCAACAGGCAAGATAAAAGGCTCTTTTGCCTACTTTGAATAGCAGGTGGAGATAAAAGCCTGTGACAGCAGTCTGAGAGCAACATTGTCAGAGAGGACAAATCCAATCACAGGGCCAATTAACATGAGGGACCTATTTTATAATCTGTAGACATTAGAATGTAATATCTATTTGCTTGCTGTGTGTGAAGATGAAATATCAAAAGCAAACTAAACAGTTCAGTTGTATTACAAATGCCTTTAATATTTTCTCAAATCCAGTTTCGAGGGTATCAAATTACTGTATAAACAAGCACAATATCATATTTGTATCATCAGGGAAATGAAAGCAAATTGTTTTGATTGCGTCTCATAGCCTAAATATCTTTTTGCACCTTATAAAGGGAAGTGATTGTGTCTCTTTGCAGGTGTAATATTTCCATAACAGCTCTTTTTGCTGGAATGCTAGTTTGAAAGCATCTTTTTTTAAATGAATAGTTCAACATTTTGGCCAAGATTTAGATTGCTACCACTCTCAGTTAGCTTAGCTTAGTTATAGCTCAGCATAATGACTGGAAACATGGTGAAAGTAGAAGCTTGTCTGACTCTGTCCAAATGTGACAACATCCGCTTACCAGCACCTCTAAAGCTCGCTATGTTACAGGTTATATCTCGTTTGTTTAATCCGCACAAAAACCTACGTGCTAAATCCACAAGCTGTGAATTTACGAATTAAACAAATGAGATATCATTAGTGAGCTTTAGAGGTGCTGGCTGGTAGGCAGATTTTGTTACTTTCAAACAGGGCCAGGCCACTGTTGCTGTTCCCCCCTGTTTCCAGTCATTATGCTAAACTAAGCTAATGGGCTGCTGGCTACACATATGAGACTGATATTTGTCTTCTGGTCTAACTCTCAGCAACAAAGTGAATAAGAGGTTTTCTCAAAAATGTTGACCAATTTCTTTAAGACAGATATCAATAAGACAAAGACACGTGGACAAATGCTAGCTCACTAAGTAACAGTTTATATCTGGTTTGTTTAATCCGTACAAAAACAGAAGTGTAAAACCCACAAGCTGTGATTTTATGGATTAAACAAACAAGATCTGACATGTTAATTAGTGAGCTTTAGAGGTGCTGGTAGGCTGATTGTGTTATCTTCAGACAGAGCCAGGCTACTGTAGCAGTTTCCCCCTGTTTCCAGTATTTATGCTAAGCTAATCTGCTGCTGGCTGTAGTCATATTCAGTGTATAGACATGAGAGTGGTATCAATATTCTTATCTAACTCAAAAAACCCCAAACTATTTTTTAAGACGGACATCGTGAGATAAGACACAAGCATTCGGCAACATTGATGGAGAGTTTCTAGTGCACAATCTTGGAAGCTTTTGATCCCTCTGAGTCTACATCCAGCTGCTCATGCTCCATTTCTAACCGCATTCGGTTTGATGCAGCTTCAAGCATCCCACCACTGAGGAGCGTGCAGAAGTAAGACCACTGCAATCTGCCCGAAGCCATTAGTTGGATGCAAATGGATCCCGCTTAGCCTTTTCGATCAATTGATTGTTTCTGACTAGAGCGCAGGCAGTTCTTAGAGGTGATCATGGGGTCAGCGGAGAGGGGAAGGAGAGGTAACCTCAGTGCAATGGCAAATGTGGTCATGTGATTAGGAATGTAATATGTATTTTTAATAAAGCAGCACATAGAGTTTGGTACTGTCTTGCAGGTTATACACTACACTTATCTCCTGTTTTTGAGGGGTCGAGTTCGGAAACACACAGCATTTTGAAGACATGTTGTCTTAACTTTGATGTCTGAATTTACACACGGGATAATGGAACAGAGGTGTTATTTTTGAGGGAAGAGGAAATGGATCTTCTGTTATTCTGCCAGCTCTCAGGCAGAGGAAAGCTCATTTTTGTTAATCCGCTCTTTTGTTAGTGAAATTTGTTCCACAGCATTGTGCATTGCACTGTCTGAATTAATTCTTGCTACATCAAATTGAACAGATGGTGTCTGACAGGGGTATGAACATATCACAGCGCTGTAACCGCTACAGAAGGTTAAATATTAAAAGCTGTAAACATGAGTGCAGATTTTCTTTTCACGTCTCTTACTGGAATTGCAGGCTGCCTGAAATGTCAAGATGGGAATCTAGGGCAGGGAAATAGCAATGTAAAGGATGAAAAGAATCAGCAACTGCCAGCTGGCTAACTTCAGGGCACACTGCTGTAGTCACGCCTACGTGATGAGCTACATTATGGTGTCACTGGGGAAAAAAAAAAAAAAGCTTTGACCACAGCTCCCTGTACTCCAGGAACACCTATAGGTTCATCCCTGCCCCTCTCCTGGTGTTGACATTTAAGAACACCGTGCACTTTGCAGCTATAGCTTAGTATAGCTGGCCCCTCAAAAATCAATTGCTAAATCAATCTGAGCATAGCATGAATAGAAAATGAGGAGGTGGTGAATAAAAATGGGAGGTTCACCAAAAAAAAGACAATTTCATGAATTTTCAGACATGTTGCAGCACCCTGTAATTATGTCCTCCATGGTAATTTCCAGTTGCCATAGGGACACAGACAGTGCAATCAATTAAAGCACACGTGTTGGTCTGCTGGAGACAAAAATGTTCAAATAATTATTTAACAGATTAAAGGCAGAACACATTGCTTCTGTGACAAAAAAAGATGATTATAGTGGATCTGCACCGGAAAGCTGCACTTAATTTAAAATACTGGAATCAAACACACATAATACATTCTTGTTTTCTTTTTTTTTGAAGTTTTACATAATCAAGATGCGCTTATACAACTTTCCTGCCTGAAAGTATGACAGACAGAAAGACTAATTTAGATGACAGAGAGCGATTTGGTTAATGCAAAGACATTAATTAACCTTTTCACCGTCGTTACAACCGTAACTCCTTCCATATGATGAACACTTGTCCACGGGAGTGAAGTGCATGCAGGGAACACAATGTACTGAGGAGAAATGACCATCTAAGTCAGTGAAGCGCTCTCCCCCGTGCCTTGCATCTCCAGCTACATGTTTGTGTGACACATGTGTCCACGGGCAGAGCTGGAAAACTGAAGAGACCACAGTCACATTGTCAGAGGACACTAGATGACCACTGTGGAAACTTGCCATCAGCACTTTGAAAGCCACCCACACACACTCAGGCACACACACACACACACACACACACAAACAAACACAGATCCACACACACACACATCCAGATGCATGCATATACGCAATTTCACCCTCCGACTCTTGCGTCTGATGGGCCAGTGTTGACAGTAGGAGCCGCTGATGACTCACCACCAGATAAGTGATCGGTCGGCCGTCTCTGAGTCACCTGAGTGTTCTGATCTCCATTTATCACAGAAATTGCAGTCACAGGTGGAGGCAGCGGCCTGGGCGCACCTGCCATTCTCTGTTTGCCTCTGGCTAGGTAAATAAAGTCTTCGTTTCACGTGTTGGCTTTGCACTAAAACACAGACATCTCCACCTCTGCTCGTCCCCACGGACTCAGAAAGCTGTATTACACTATCTGCCAATGCAAAGCCTGCCCATTCATACAATCAGCGTGATTATGATAGATTGTTAATGCCATCAACTGATAGCCGTCCACGTAAACTCTAATAGCAATTTAATGACTTGCATAACAAATGGCCACTGATTTCATGCTGCATTTAAGGGCGCATTAGCAATGCGGATGCAGGGTGAATTGGGAAGCTCTTGACAGAAGCCAGACCGTTTAAAAGCAGGAGGAAGAAGAACGTAAGGCTTTCACACAGCAGGAGAAAAGCCCAGCGCCCATTTTCTCTCACCACCCCCCTGCTCTGTAAAGTAATTACAAAAAAAAAGGAATCTCAAGGGGAGGCTGGGTGTGTGTGCCGCTCAGCTGTTGTTAGAGAATGTGGCTCTGGCCTAACCAGATAACAGCACATTTCCACTTTATGCAATACATATTCCACACACCCACCCACATACCCACCCACCCACACACACACACACACATACACACACACACACACACAATTTTCCACTGGGTTACTCTCATTTTGGCCATTGTTTTCATCAGCTCTCTTGTGTGTCCCCCTTCAATTTTCACCCCTCCCTGCTCTGTTTGAATATTATTACACTCTCCATGTCTGGGGGCTCAGGTTTTGTCAAAATAATGTGTACACAGAGGCACAGTGCTGAGGCTCAGCAGCGAAAGCTACCTCTATCAGCCTTTAGATGTTTACATAAGCATCACTTGCCTACAGATACTCCAATATTAGTCATGTAGGACTCTGAAATGAGGTTTTTGATATATTCTGCTTTCTGATCCTGTGTAGCTGACTGGACAGAGCAGAAAACTCACAGTCTTGTGGTCAGATTATCACGATCATGGTGCCTTCTGTTTAGATTGAACATATGTCGACCAGATTAAGAGTATTAGTTAAATGTGTGAAGTTCAGATCTTCAAAAGGTTCACACAAGAAGAGGCAGAAAAACAACCCATCTGCACACCTCCGGCAGCTCTACTGGATACATTTCATACATTTTTTTTATCTGCCTGCGCCACCGTTCCCTCTAATCCCCTCTCTCTCCTGGTCCATGAGATGGTGCATCCATTTTGCTCTGAAAAGCTGACACAGTTCATTCCCCTCCACCATACTGGCGGCGCCACCCTGCAGAAAACACACCTCTCCGGGCTATCAGGTAGATCAGTGCTTTTCTGGCTTGACACGGGCACAAGCTGAGTGATGTGCACGCGCTGTATTGTCAAATTCAGGCTGTCATCTGTTTATGTACACACACACACACACACACACATACACACACATGCAGAGAAGAAACAAAGCTGATTGAAGGAGCTACAATTGGAAATAAGTGCTGGAGCTGTTTGTGTAAGTGGATGATAAATCATGTGACTGAGTATTTTATTCATCGACAGACTGGTACACTCGTATTCAGGCTTTTCTCTGGGCCAGAATGCATTGTGAACATGATGTGGCAAAGATTTCTGGTTGGATGTGCTGTGGAACACTCAGATCACAAAAATAGGATTTATGCAAATAAGAGAGCATAATAATATGTCTGTAGCACTGCAGCTGCAATGTTTGGAAACTGCAGACCTACATGAACACTGTATTGCGCTGCAGTTTCACAGCTTTACCTCACAATGAC
This sequence comes from Oplegnathus fasciatus, assembly GCA_003416845.1. Lineage (NCBI taxonomy): Eukaryota > Metazoa > Chordata > Actinopteri > Centrarchiformes > Oplegnathidae > Oplegnathus > Oplegnathus fasciatus. Next base: position 149,468 of record NTHP01000202.1, on the reverse strand, counting down.
TTTTTTTACACGACAGAAACATTACCTCAGTGTTTCTGACATTCTGGCCAATCCTGCAAAATTCAGTTTCTCATGCATTATGGGTCCTCTAGTGAATAGCACACTATATCGTGTGCATGTTTATATATGTATGTTGACTGAGGAGGGCCAAAGCCAGGCATGCATTGCCCTACGGGGGCGATGGTTAACTGGTAAATGAGGTTAACATTAAGAGACAGCTCCCTATCGGGTCAAAACCAAGCCCGGGTAGTGGTGGGGATGTCACGGCAAATATGTCAGAGACACGGGAAAAACAGCAGGGAACGTGCTGAGTTGTGCTTCGCCATCCACTCATATTCTGTGTGAGAGGCTGAGCCAAACCTTTATCCCTCCGTCTCATCTGCTGCATCTCACCAGAACAAAAGGGCTTCCTGATATGTCAGATAAAAAAAGTGAGAAAACTGGGAGCAGAAAACGCTGCCGACTCTATGAAGCTGCAGCAGCTTGACATTTTTTGAGCAATCTGTGTGTAATATATAGAAAAATCTGTCAAAACAAATCTGTTTTCTTGTTTTTGTTCTGCCTCGATGAAAGCAGCAGCCTTGCAATGGTAATGCAGTAGCAATATTTCTTTTTAACATTGCTATATAATTCTAAAGAGATACCTCCAGGACACAATAGGCAGAAAAAAAACTTTGCTTCCAAACTATTTGGAAAAGAAATGTGATGAGCATCTACCAGAAAACAGCTCATGGCTTGAATATCAAATTCATTGGCCTCCTATGTTTAGAAATTAATGAAAGCACCTGAGGGACTGAAAGATATTGGATGATAATTAAAGAAGCAATCTTAGTTTGACAAATTGCACGCCTCGGATGTTTATAAAGCGGTAACAAAAAGATGGCATACATAAAAGTGAAAATGAAGAGACTGGGAGCCACAGTAGCAGATGGGTGCAGACTTGACATCAGCAGGGTCATCCGGACAGCAGAACAATGTGTGCTGTCTTGTGTGGCCAGCTCTTCACCCCTGCTGAATGGCAATTAGTATTGGAAATAAAGCAGGGCACCCTCTCTTAACCTCCTCATTGGCTGCTACATCCTTTTTGCCTTATCTCCTGCTCTGTTGTCACCAGGAAACCAGCACAAATTGTACAAGATTAAAGATTTGCTCTTGGCTATTCTGCTGCCTTTGATAGTAGGAGAGGGAAAGGTGTTAGAGAGTGAGAAGCATGGATGTATTATAAGACCTGGATACCGAACCCAAAGATGGCGCTTATTGCGGCCCACTGAATATGCGCAGTAGTGTTAATCCCATCATGCCTCTGGCCTAGCCGGGCTATATGAATGTGCAAACCCATAGCGCGCAGCATGCTTGTACACAGCGGTGACGTCATTCAGAAAAAAATGACTTTTCTGGGCTTTGGTTTTATAAAGATGAAATCCCCATGGCTTAAAAGTATATAATACAAAGAAAAATGATTGACCATGTTTATAGCTGGAGGTGTCCTGTCAACGGTTTTACAGACGTCTCTTTTACAATGGTGGTCTATGGGGAAACTGCTTTTTGGGGCGCAGCGGGATTTTTTGCTGCAATACTGCAACTGGAAAAAAATGGAAACAAGGCTGAGCGGCAGCGACGTATCCAGGTCTTATAATACATCCATAGTGAGAGGTGGAGACGATCCCACACAGGGATGTAGCTAAGGATTCTGGGATGCCTGCTTTTTAGGTAAAATAATCATACTGGATGTTTTTTGAAGTCTGGTATTTGGCCACACTGGCAGCACGGCTCTAGGGAATGGCAATATTTTTTGGTCAGTCCACCACTTTGGTCCTGACTGAAATGTCTCAACAACTATTGAATCGATTGCCAAGAAAACTTGTACAGACATTCATGGTCCTCAGAGGATGAATCCTACTGACTTTGGTGATCCCCTGACTTTCGTATAGCACCAACAACAGGCCAAACGTTTTACTTAGAAAATCAAAGATCTCAACATCTACTCAATGGATTGGCACAAACGTTTTCACAGACATTCATGGTTTCCAGATGATGTATTAAATTAACTTTGGTGACCTTCTGACTTTTCCTCTAGTGCCACCATGAGGTTGACATTTTGTGGTTTTGAGTGAAATGTCTCTACACCTACAGTATTTAATGGATTGCGATGAAATCTGGAACAGACATTCATGTCCGCCTCAGGATTAAGTGCAATAACTTTGGTGATCCTTTAACTTTTCATCTAGTGAAAATCTAGTAAAATCTAGTAAAATTCAAATAAGGTACTTTGTTTTATGAACTAATACCTGCAAAGCTAATGAAATTCTCATCAGCCTCAGCTGTACTAATTAGGAATTTTAGCATTTGGCTCAAAGCACCACTGTGCCTTAATCTTGTTCCCAGAATCATCACCATTTTTTTCTGGGAGACTGTCCTCATCAGAATTGGCCATTTGTTCAGATGCTTAAAAAAATCAATTTTTATGCATTCCTTACAAGCAACCTCTTGTGTTCACACGAATAATGACTGTCCTCTCTCTGAAGCAAAGCAGAAGTAGCATGATAGTGTTCAACTGCCACAAAACCACCTAGGGAAGAGGTCGGGGTCAACAGCCAACGTTGGTTTCCATTCCTAACCTTCTGCTTTGACAGCGGAGACCACTTTCTGCATCCCATCTCCAACAACATTCAACATTAACCACAACCACAATCTTTCCCTCAGCTTAACCAAGTAGTTTGGTTGCCTAAACTTAACCATAGAAAGAAAATACTCTGATGGGAGCCCTGGTGAATTAGGCAATGAGCATGAACCACAATGTCCTGGTTCATGTCCAGCCAGGGACCTTTGAAGCATATTATTCGACGTCTCTCTCACTTATTTCCTGTCATCTATCTAGTAATGGCATAAAATTTCCCCAAAATAATAATAAAATAATTAAGTGCTCATATAAATGGTTTGGTAATTTTGAAATAGTCATATGAGTTGTTTTGGAAGCCAATGACAATCTATTTTGTCTTTTAGGCCAACAGCACTGCCCCATAGTTTGTCTTCTAACATTCAGTACACATGCAGGGTAACTAAGGCAGCAGCACAATATTGTAGACGACTTATTCCTATAGGCTACAGCATGTGTTGAACAATAATTTAAGAGCAAAACGATAAAAATTTGAAGCAAACATATAGCCAGCTGATAATGACTGCAGGAGGTGAAAACAACTTCCTAATGAATTCAGACCCCTAAGAGTGATACTCCTCTTGCATGAATGAATATAATTATGGCCTGTACATTGGTGGTCTAATGCAGACGGGCACTTATTGAGATTATTCCCAAGCTCTGGCGTGCACACTGTGAAGAACACCGCATGAAGCTTGTATGAAAATACAGCTCCCAGCACTTCCAAATATAGGCTGCATCGCGCCAAGATATCTGTGATTAGGGTGAGAAGATGACAAAAACAGAAAATAGAAGTCTGCGAGTGTGGTGGGGATTTGAACCAAGACATGGCTGTTTATAGTGTTTTATCCCACTCACGCATGCCATCAACATGTCAGTGAATTGCTACATTTAATTTTATTTGACTTGAGTATCCACACATGCCAATCCAACCGTTTTCTAGTGACAGAGTCAACCCTGCACATTCCCATCAGCCAGAGGATAAAAGGCAAGACGCAGCTTTATGTGATATGTGACCACTGTGTTTGAAGCAATTACTTGCTCATTTTTCAGAGCTCCCTTGAGCCTTATCTCTATACCTTTTTCATCCTTTTCCTCCATCCATGTCTTTCCCCCCCCTCTCTCTCTCTCTTTCTCCGTAGTTATTCTATTTCACAATTCGTCATGCTGCAACGACAGGCTGAGGCAACGGGCACTATGCTGGTGCCTGTGAGCCGAGCCTCTCAGGGGTTGAGATAAAGCTAAGCTGACAAGTGGGTTCAGCTGCGTCACAGTGTCCTTTGAAACGGCCTCAGAAAAGGGAGAAAATGAAGGCAAGGCATGTTCCTCCAGAGGTGGCCCCCTTTACACTTCACCTCTTGGCTCCTCCGGGCACGCAGCTGCTGGCTTTTGCCTCAGGCTGCTTCTTCAAATAATTCTATCTTCTTCTCGTTGTGAACGTAACATGGAGATGACGTGAGAGCTTATTCACCCTGAGGCCACGAGTAAAAAATCATAAACACCACCCAGCTCTACACTGTCTTGATTTGACGAGCTTGAGGTTTTTATTTTTCTGCAAAATTTCAACATTGCTACTGTTAAATTTCACTGTGTAGGCAGAGGAGCCAAAGCTACTGAGCTGCTACATATTCATCTTAGAAATAAAATCCCTCATTTAACACACACACACACACACACACACACAGGTGTGCCCAAGGAAGGCTTCTTTAAGAGCTCCACTCACACTCTGGTGGATAAAGACAAATCCATCTCCCTCTCGTCTTTCTTCCCCCACACAGTCTTTTCTTTCCCTGAGTGCCCATCCCCCTCTTCAACTGAGGAGGGCCCTGGTAAATAATTGAGGCATATTCCTCCTCTGCTACTGTAGCTTCCCTGTCTAATTTTTTTGCATTTTCAGGGTCTCATCAATATTTTGGTTTGGTTATTCTGATCTAGAATTTCAGAGTGATGCAAATAGAGATATTGAGAATACATTACGATGTACGTTATGATGAACAGTTGATGCTGCATGTAGCCCATGAGTCAGAAGACAAAGATCCTCATGGGGTGAAATCAAATAGCAAAAAGAAATGCAAAGATAGGTCTCTACATTGTGAGCTAGAGAATCATCACATCTAAATCAGAATATCTCTCTACTTTAATATTTAATGCCCCCTACTTGCCTCTGATTTCATTTTAAGGAGGGCTTTTCCAGCCAAGTGGGTTGGCCGACCCAGCAGGTCCTATATACATGGCCACAGCTGGATGATATGAATGGTACAAAATGATCCATCGTATCACTGTGTCTGAGAGGCGTCAGTGCTGTTCAGTTCCCGTCAAGCTGCTCCTTTTCTTGTTAGATCACACAAATCAGTCCCATAATTGCACTGAAGTGTTCATAGAGGAGATGTGATTTTTGCAAAAACACTGTACAGAACCACTTTGTGTGCCCATTCATTATTGAAAATACGATACAAAAGATCTAATTTGACAGCAATTCGGAAGCTGCAACGGCAGAAAACTGAAGCTTTTCTGGTTGGGATCTATAATGAGGTGTCTGCTGACACCTGCTGTCTCAAAGTATGAAGTAGCGCTTCTACTATATACATACAGTACAGAATAAAAAAAGACATTAATTAGACTGCTGCAGGCTTATCTTGAGCATCTTGTTTTTATAAATATTTGAATATTTTTGTCCATCCATAAAAATCTGAAACATAATTGAATTAAAATCTATATAAAGAAGAAGAAACAGAAAACATCATCACGGCTCACTCATTTACACCAATCAAAAAGTCAAACCTACACATAAGAAAGGAGGGCATTTAAAATGAGACGTAAGGCAAAGAGGCTTAAATGGTAAATGCCTGAGATTAAAAAAAAAAAATCCTTTTACATGTGTGCTCGTCTCAAACTCAACCCACGGGAAAATAAAAACACCCAAATTCCAAAGTATAAAAAAATAAAACTACATGATGGATCTGTGTGAACTCCAGCTCAAACCTTCTTTTTCTAACAGTGTTTCATACTATTCAGCATGTGATAATGGTACGAGCAACAAGATTATTATTGACCTTTGGCTTTTTAGTGCAAACTAGGATGACTTTTAGCAGCAGCTAACGCTTAACTAAGGCTTCATCCTGCTTGATGTTGAGATATACAGTATGCCTAAATTATAGAGTACATTCAGATTGTATTAAACAGTCAACATAATAATGCTCTTAAATGTGCAATTCAGCATGCAGCAAGGGCACCTGTATATCAATAAAACTCTTCAAAATTAAAAAAAATAATTCCAGTGATGCAACTTACAGTCATAGTAAGTGAAGCTTTCTGTATCATTGCTCTAAATCTCCTCTAATGCAACTAGCATCAGTTATGAGTTAAACAGGTTACTTATACTCTGCTACAGCAGTCTTCTTAACTGTCTGATGCAGCAGTCGCCGACGTCTCCTCCTCCATGATATTGGCTGAGCTCGAGGGCTCAGAACTAGTATCTTGCACCTCTGGGATACTCGTGTCACTCGGGTTCTCTGTGGTGACTTCAAGGCCTACGAGGTCATCCACAGTCTCGCTGCTCGGAGAAGTGGTAGTGATCAGGTCGCTAACACGCCCCCGCTCAGTCTCCTGGGTGTCTGATTCTTCTTCCCTCTCTGGAGATGAAGGTCTTTGGGCAACAGATGAGGTATCTGTAAAAAAATAAATAAGGAAACAAGTGTAGTTAAAGGAAAGTTGCACCTCAGGATACTGTACGCTGTTGTAAACATCAGCCTGTAATGTTATTTCATAATAAAGTGCTGTGATTAATGTTTCCGTTATGCCAAATTAAACTCAGATTGTTGCACTTCTGGTCACACACCAATGAAGATTTTAGTAATGCTCTGCTCTGTCATTTGGGAAGACTATTTTTATACGCTAAGAATAGAAAATAATTTCCCAACAAAGCGATTAACTGAACCCAGACGTGTGAGGGGTGCCAACAACAGCTCGTTTTAACCGTGTGCATTTTTCTTTTCAAGCAGGTTGGCACTGAAAACATGTAATTGCTCTATTCAGCTGCACAACTCAATCACTTGTAGAGGTCGTAGATGTACTTACCCAAGCTGCACTGATCACCGGAGTCATCTCCATAATTAGCAAACATGGAGCTCTGGCCCATGTCACTGGTGGAAACCATGTCTGACAAGTCTGGCGTCATCGCTTCGGGTATGCTGGAAATATCTGCAATTCACAAAGGACAAATGTCCTTTTTATTCTGTGTGAACACATAGAGTATATCAAATAAATCAGACACTTAAAACAAATTCATGCTTGTTAAAATTAGACCTAGTTACCTAAGTCTACAGCTGGCTGTGTGGGTGAGGTTACACACAAGTCCTGCATCGCTCCTTCCATTTGATTCAAATCCATTTCACTGACGCTAGAGGGGCTACAAGCAGCAGCTGAAGGCACCTGAGAACAGAGAATCTGTGTTTCAGGCTCGGAGATGAACTCAACAAAAGTCTCTGCCAAAGAACATTTAACAAAAGAAAGACGTGATAACGTATACCTCAGTGTGGTCACTGGCAACCAGCTCTTCACTGCTGCCAATCACCGCGGATTGCAGAACATGTTTGTTCTGGGTGTTTGGCTGAGCTGGACGAGTTGGGATTCTGTGCAAGTAGCCATAGCCAATGCCACAACCTAAACTAAAATTTAAGACAAGCAAGACAAGAGGTATTATCATGAATGCGTATTGTGGGTGCACTTGTACAGGTGACATGATCAGAAAGTGGGAGATATTAAAAAAAAACACTTCCACTTCAATTTGAAGACATAATACCTACCTTCCCTCTCCCCCCCACGCTCCATTTGGAGTCACCACTACCTCTCTGCATTGGTCAGTCAGTGTGTTGTACACTAGCAACTTCAGAGGTTTCCCCTCATTGGCTTCAATCAAAGAAAAGAAATCCTCTGACTGCAAGGGTCACACGAAAAGAAGGGAATTTGAGGTTTTGCACTATATTTCGTTCGTGAGTGCTGGTATCTTTTTATATATTCATTTATATAAATACAAGCAAAAAACAAGAAAGCTTACATCTTGCAACACCTGGTCAGCTCCCACGATGAAGTCATTGTGAGCAATAAGGCCGGCCAAAGCTGCAGGAGAACTGGCTTCCACGTCCTACAAAAGGGAAAGGTTATAAAGGCATTTATATTTAAAACCACTGTCTGAATTAAATGCAAGACTTAACTTAACAATGTACTGTTATATGGGAATTTACGTATGAGAATAACACACCAACATTTATCCATGTGGTGGTACCAACCCTACTATAATTGTACTTCTTTTAACGGTTAGGACCACCTAGTGAATTAGGAATAACAATTTAGTATATATGGTTTTATATCAGGCCAGCAAGAGTTTACAATATGCGAGTTAAACAAAGGAAGTTGAATAATTAGCCCATATTAAGGTTAGACTTGACTTACCAAGACATGCCAAACATTCTCATTGGCTCCTTCAAAGCTGCAGAAGCGGACGCTAGCGCCCAGCAGACCCTGTCCACCCCACATGTTACTGGGTATCACCTCCAGTTCCCTCACCCGCTGGGTTTTAGAGTTGTACACTTCAAGTTTGACCGCTTTCTCCACATTGGCTTTCAGAAGGTCTTTCAGCAAGTCACTTTCTTTGTTCTGGAGAAACAGAGAAACATGTCATAATAATATTGCAGCTGTGACAGCTGTAAAAGAGCATGAAATGAGATTAGAGCAGACTGTGTGGCCACTTTTCCTCCTGAGGCTATAATTCAGGCCTGACGTTTCAGTTTTATCGTGGGGAAAGAAACGTTGGCTGTCAAACCATGTTTGCAGTAAAAACACAGTACAGAAGCAGACACATCGCGACAAAACAATGTTAAAAAACATCTAAAATCATATTAAAGCAAAACTAAACCCTTAAGTCACCACAATACACACTTATAGGACCAGGCCAAAACAAAGTTAATCTTTGTTGTCCCATAAAATATTACATAAAACTGCAACTTAAGACTTAATACAGTTGACAAACAAAGGATAGGTCAGTGGATTTACATGAGAAATGAACTTATGCAAATATGCTGAAGTTATAATCTCGAAGATTTTCATTTCGTTGTCTTTTGTGGCACCTATGGCGATAAGCAGTAATTGCAGTTGTGTTTTTGGACCTCACTTCCCCAGGTTTCATCGTCTGTAGTCCTTGATCTTTTCTTTGTTTGTTCGGCCATAGTAACTGTTTACTCACAACGCTAGCGTAGACCCGAAAAAACAGTACGCCACTTCACACACAGGTGAGTTGAAGAGCAAGTCCGTTGGGTTAAAAGCCTTGTAAAGCATAACTGTGAGCTGTTTGTGATTTTTCCGGGAAAGTCGCCACCGACACCCGGGTCGTAATACTGCAAATGCAAGGGCCTTCATCAGTGGGCCATAGGCTCAGTCACCATTGTCTTACCTCTTTTGGTGATAGTTACTTTACAGACATTTATTTAAATGAAAATCTTCGAGATGATATCTTTAAAGACCTTGGGTTTCATAGCTACGTGGTGGCAGGTTTCAAAAGGACCATGCCTTCTGCAGCAGAGTTGCATAGAAGTCCTCATCACGCAAACATTTCTTACATCAATGTCTAAGTTTCCTCAGCTAACAGAGATATCACTTTCTCTGATTTCAACGCAGTCATTAAAATGCTACTTCTAAACTCAATTAGTCCTCATCTTGTCCTTCCATTTCCCAATCCTGCTCATAATTGTAAAGACATAATCATGACTAAAAAATGTCTTAATCTAATATGTCAAACCGCTATTGACTTCATGGGAGTGTACTCACAAGTCGGGTATTTCCTATAGAGAGAATGAAGTCAAAGAAGGGCTCCAGACCAGCCCTCAGAGCAGGAGAGTCCTCTTGAACCTGAAATGTGACGGGGAAAAAAACACATTTGAGTTTTGGTTAATTTCACATATTACTGTAGGTTACAGTGTTCTGGTCGCCCCCGTGTGTCAACTAAAGATATTGCATTGGTCAGAATTTGGGGATCCTCATTGCGAAATACCGCACAGCTGGCGTCCCTCCCATGGAGAATAGGTTGATATGTAACGTTATAATTTAGCCTTGCTAGTATAAGTTTCTGCAGTCAAACAATTAGCCTCCAGCAATGCTAAATAGCTTGGATGTGTGCCAAATGCCACCTCATCATGGGCGGACACCGATAAAGCTGACCAGGGTTTCACGAGTTATTAAAACTTCGCTTGCAGAATAACCTGACAGTTACAAACCAGCGTTTCTTCACAGATAAATGCAGCAGCAATACTTGTTAAAGGCTAGCATAGTTAGCAAGTCGGTGGGCTAAAAATGGGTAACCCAGATTCAAAAAGTGAGCTGTAGGGAGGTTTGTATATAACCTTGCNCTGCGCTACAACGTACCCCGTGAACATGATATCCACTATTAGTTCCCCCGTCTGACAAAAACGAGCTCTGCGGTAGCCCCATTGCCTTCAACAGTTCCGTTACACTAACACTGACTAAATGTCACTGAGGTAGAGTAATGTTAGGAGTCATTACTGAGAGCTATACAGCTGATTCAAGCTAGCTAGCGCCAACAGCTAAGGCAGGTTGACAGCGGGCGCTCGACGGCCAGGCAAAGCTAATAAATAAAGATGGCAGAAAAATCGAGCCTGAGCTGAGCTGGATATCCACGATGATGTCAAGCAAGCTGCGTTCGATTAGCCGTCCTTGGCGGGGTGTTCTACGCGGTTGCCTGGCAACAGACAACGCTAGTGTAAAAGCTTTAATCTCATTCATGAAACAATGTACATTGTTCGTGATAAATTTGGATATTTAATACAAAATGTCATTGTATAAAAATATATTTGACATGTTTTAGCCTTATATGGCGCATGTTTAAAGAAAATAAAGCATATTTGCAAAAAATCACCACTGTTATTTTGTTGTATTTCTCGTTGAGCTTGTTTTAGCTTTGCCTCGAGTTTAGCTAGCCTCCATTTTATAGCTAACATAAGGCTACAGTGCAGTAGAGAATCAGTGGCCAGCAGATATAAATTAGCCACTTGTAATCTGATTTAATAAGTTAGTTACCAGAGTTTTATACAGTTTACCTTTTGGGTTACATAATGTTCAAAATGAGAGAACGAACCTACAACATTAGCTAGTCTAAACTGTTTACTGTTGCTGCTTTAACATATTTTGACAGCAAATGATCTCCCATATTTCATGGATGAGCTCTGTATGCCAAAACAACCAGACACATGAACAGTTTCTTTCCACAGGATGTCGCTCTGGTGAACAGTTAACATCAGCCACAGAGTGTCAGGAAGGTCCCTGTGCAATAACCCTGACACACAAACATCCACTGTACCCGTAAATTATACTGCATATTCTCATTGTTTTTATCATGTAAATAAACATCATCACTCAAACACAAATCTATGCACGCTGTGTATACTGTATATACTGTCATATCCACCTAGGCTACCTCATGTACAGTATATAAAGCTACCTGTTACAGTATATATATACTTTTTTTATATATATTTATATATGAACATAGTCGTTTCATGTTTATATTTACCATGTTGAGCTTGTTTTCCTCCTCTTAAGCTGTATGGAAGTCTATTTCTGTGTAAGTCGAGCAACGAAAAACCGAATCAAATTCCTTGTATGTGTACACATACCTAGCCAATAAAGCTTATTTTTGTTCTGATTCTGATGCTGATTTAGAAGGACAGTAAGGTATCTTAGTCTAACACAAAATAAACTGAACATTTTACATTAGGTTACTTTAAAATACAGTTAACACCGGACAAGATGAAAATGTATTAATTTGGTTAGAAGATCTGGAAAAAGCTATTTCTAGACAGAGCTCTTATGTGTTCAGGCAGCCCGTAGACACAGGGATAAATCTTTTTTTAAATAATAATAATAACCTTGTTTGTACCTTTGCACCTTTCATGTAGACATTTAGTCAAAGAATCTCACGAAAAGAGGATTTAAAACAATGTTAAACAGTGAACTAGAAATGTTTTTACATCTAACAGATTTTGTTTTTATATATTTATTTGATCTTATAAAATGCTTCATGTATTTCTACATGTAATTAGACTTTTTATATGCATATACTTATTAATGTTTTTACTACATAAATACACATCTGTATCTTCCACTGATATGAGAAACTGTTTTTCACACTGTGTGGTGGAATAAAGTCAAAAACTGTTAGCAGGCTGTGGAACATTTTCTTCTCTTAACTGGTTGTTGATCTGTTAAAACAGTTATCTGTAGGAAAGTTTGTGCAGGTCCAGTTGAATTTACCTGCATGTGAATGCACCTGCTCATCTCCCACCATGATAAGAAATATGAGCTCTTGTTTTTTAAGTTTCCTGAATGAATAAAAATGCAAATA
>NTHP01000202.1:75221-113349 GCA_003416845.1 Oplegnathus fasciatus | reverse complement strand
TTAACAAGAACCAAATTTTCTTAAAGATGGCCAAATGTGAGCTATATGCAGTACTGGTCCATCTGGGATTTCTGGCCATATGTTTGTGGTGGTAGTCAGGAGACTACAGCATGACATCATGTGTTTTTCTCTTAACCATGGAGACCAAAAGCCACACATGAATTCCAGAGAAACAGAAACCCCAAAAGAATGTTAATACATCTAATGTGAGCGTGAACTGTCTTCTGCCTTCAATACTATAGAAAATATGATTTTAGTAGAATTAAACATGAAACCATTGAAAATGTTTTCAGTTTTCAGCATAAAATATGCACAAGATAAATCAAAGAAAGCAACTGTGTGGGTATATTTGCTTACCCGCTGCCTCTGAATCTAAACGTCACTAAAGGTTTATGTGGCATAAGGTTCACTTGAACAAATGAGTACATGACAAACAACAGAGTCAAGCATTTAGAAAATGTTTTTTTTATTATTATTTGGAGGGACAGGCTGTCAAAATGGCTTAGATGAAAGAAGCTGTTTTTGAACAGCAGGTTAAAGTGTGAATATGTAAAAAATAAAGCAGCTTTGTTTGCTCTGCAGGACCATTCAAGCAGAAATATGTACAACACAAAAGGCAAAAAGTAAGACACGTTCTTTGAAAATAAAATTAAAAAAAGCTGTACTGTAATACATTACATTGATAAACACTCATTGTTGCCATTTCTTCATGAGAATTGATGTTTTATACAAGAGAAACAAATGTTTGCTTGCAAAAATCAGTGCCCTCTTCATGGCATAAGAACGTATATCGGATGGATTTCAAAGTAATCAAAAAGGCAAAAAGCGAATAATACATTTCCAATGTGCAGTCTGCACTTTTCAAAGTATACAATTAATCAGAACAAGTTTTAACAAACAGGACCTGCATGCATAATTTCTAAAGGGTCCAGAAAGGCTGTTGAAACAGCTGTAGAAAGGGTGAGATATGTACATCAACTCTCTAGTGTCCTCAACTGTTCACACAGGTGACAGCAGAATCACCTTTGAAAGGTCTTGTTCTGTAATTAATGAGGCAACTCTTCAATTTTCAGGGTTTGTGTGAGCGATAAAAAGTGTATAATATATGCAGTTTTTATCCACAAAAACCCTTTTTATGTGTAATTTATAACATAATGTAACCCAAGTCACAGACTTCCAAGAAATTCAGAATACAATCAAATTGATCTTTGCAATTTACTTAGTTTTAGTGGCATTTCGCTATCAAACCATAAGACTGCCTATGAAAAATACTTCAGAATGCTAGAGAGTGATAACCTTCATAAGTATACATTTCTCTATAATTCATATATTACAAAGGTTGTCCCAGATTGAAAATTACTCATTTTGCTTTCTTAATAAAATATTCAATTTGTCAGTGATTAGAATTCTTTTGTCAACCTACATAAATTAGTTACAAAATATTAGTGTAATTTTCTATGGTTACATTATAGGCAGCAATACAATAGACCCATAATTTAGTTTCAGTGATTAGGGAGACTCCACAGTTTTCAGTCCCAAAGCTTAAATGGAAGCACTGTGCACACACCATCGGCAGGCATGGCTCCCCTGATAAGCAGGCACATCCAGTAAACTTCACAACACCCCATTTTATTGCCAAAATGTCTTAAATTAAATAGCTAATGAAATGATGACATAATAAGTTACCAAAAAAAAAGTTAAATGTATAAGAGAATAGATATTAAATACTTTCTGATGGACTTGTGGTCCCATTTCCCATAGCAACGCCTAAATGTGATATGGAAAAAAGGAAGGAAGATTGCACTTTCAGGTGAAAATATCAAACCACAGTGCTTCTTGAGTGAAAGTAGGCTTTATCGGAAATAAATAAAATAAAATCATAAAGGAAATAATTTAAAACAAAAGTAATGAAGACAATACAGCTACAGCTTTTAATGGTATGAGCATTATTTCTAGTTACCCAGCTCATAAATAAGAAACTCCATAATTTAGCGTTGAACTGTTGAATCGACCCCATACAACCAAAACAATGCCTATTCATACATAACTATTTTCACAGATAAAGTGCTGATCGAGGAGCTTTTAGGGGGATTTTTTTTGTACCATATAAGACCCTTGGGAGAGATCTTGAGGAGAAAGAATCCACTAGCTTCAGGATTCAACACAGGGAGGACCCTACCTACTCAAGTCATCTGGGTGTAAGCCCAAAGGGTGGACATGAACAGGACTATGTTGCCATTTGACTCGGGTTTCATATGAAGGCCATCACAGCAATGGTCACCATACATTGCCTCCAAAAGCTAGAAAGCTAGAAAAAATCCCTGAGGTGCACATTCAGCTGTGTTGAGATTCCCAACCTGGCCCCGGTTAAGATTGATTCCTGTTTAGCATATGGTTGGTGATCTTGGTTTGGTTAAAAGAGCTTTCTTAGGAATTGAGAGCCATCATTGGTTTCTATGGGCCTGGTCAAATTTATCTCGATTTTGTATCTTTTCACTTTTAACACTAGCTGCCATCTCACACAGCAATAATCCCAAACTGCTTTGCTAACGTTTTGAAGGCAAGTCTGGAATTTGAACATTTATTAGGCAAGAGGGAAATCACAGCTTCCTCCAAAATCACGCTGACATTGACTTCTTATGTGCATGTTCAGTCCCCTCCCAGACCCCTGTTTCTTCTTGCACTGTCCACACATTGTCACGTATCGTCAAACTTTCACAGACTCCATCACAGACAATTTCATGGCTTCCTCCAACAGCTGATTGTCTGTAAATGTGGCAGGGGGTTCTGGGACAGATTCTGAAAGGCCAATCAGTGACTCCAGGAGGCAGGTCCCTGGGTCACTCGCCGGAGGGAGGCTGGGGTAACTAGGCAACTGAAACTGAAAAAAGTTGTCCATGTGTTCATACTCTTTGAGGGAGTTGTAGAGCGAGCTGGGCCCCAAGCAGGGGAAACCGTCAAAGAACTCCAGGTCTGACTCTGAGGAGAGGCTCAGGTCCATGTTATAGCTTGCCGAGCGATCAACGGTGGGGGAGGGTGTGCGTGGCACGCTACTGCTATGGAATAGGGCATTTCCCTGGTTGGCGTTCTCATCTAAAAGTTCTGAGATGGCTGTGGCTCGATTGTCTGTGTGATCATCCAACAGTGCAGCGTCTATATTGTCATTCTCGTCAGCAAAGTCCACCATGCTAAAGCTACTAAAAGCCTCCGTAGACGGCTGCTGTTGTTCTTGCCGTTGATCTTGGCAGCACATGTCTTTACGGTCCCCTCCGTCCCTGCTACTTCTTGAGCAGTTCTCCGTGTCGCTGAAACTGAGAATGCGGCTCAGGCCTTTCTCATCGACGTCCAGCTGGGTGCGATGCTCACACGGGCTCTCGCCTGCCTCGGAGTCCTCACTCTGACCCGAAGAGTCTGAGTCCGTCATGTCGCTGCTGCAACTGTTCTCTCCAGCTGCCGGCAGTTCTGAGCTAAAGGGGAAGGAGGGCACTGCTGGTAAGGAGGTGGCCCCTGTTGTGTTCTCCTCCTCCTCTTCTGTGCTAGACTGCTCCTCCAGCCTCTTCTCCAGCTCCAGCTTCATGATAGTGTGGATGTAATGTGTCTGTACCCTGGTGGAGTTGAACTCAATGCGACCCTCTGTGTTTCCGCAGCCGTCCTTGGTGCAGCCACATGGGAAAGAGGAATGATCCATCTGTGAGAAGCAGAAGGAAGTAGTTAAATCACTTGTGAAATACAGATCAGAAGAGTCCCAATTGTATTATGATTTTGAGTCTTTTTGTTGTATATCTTCTCAGCTCTTACCTGACATTTGATGCCAGCCAGGCTGCAGCTACACGTCTCAGGCTCGCAGAAGCCCTGACAATCGCAACCGCAGTTCTCCCTGGAGATCCTCAGCTCATGCAGCTGCCTCTTCTCCTCCTTGTCGACCTTCTTCACACCGGCTGCTTTGAGCAGTGTGTAGCGACGTTTAGGTGGGTAAGGCTGGAGGAAAGAGCCCTCCTCCAAGTTGGCTCCACTGATGTCGATGTCCTGCTCGGGGATGTCGTCCACCGTTAGCCGATCTGCCTCCTCATTCTCTTGGGTTCCATTCTTAGTCAGCTGGAGAGAACAAAAGGTATCAAATGTAATGTAATTGTTCCATTTAATTTCTGTATTAGAATTTGGGGATTTTCACAAATGATCCAATACACTTTGGGGTAAGCTTGCTCACCTTGAATTTGAGAGCCTCCAGCTTCTCCTCCCTGAGTCTGTTGAGGAGTTTTTCCCGACGTAGGAGCCGCTGCTCCACAGCAAACTCAGCAAGTGTATACGTGCGGAGCACACTGTGGCGCTGCATCATGCCCAGAGTGCATCCTCCTCGACTGGGAACACTGGTGAAGCCCTGGCACCGAGGGAAGAAGAACACTGTCACCTGGTCAAAGGTCACGTTGCCCCGTCGTGCTCTCTTGGATTTCTTAAGGATGGATGTGGCTGTGGATGGAGAACGAATAGATTTAGAATACATCTGGTCCGAGAAGGACATTAGTTTTTTCAAACATTAAAGTACTGGTGCATTCTTTTGAACTGCCTAATTACGTTCATGTGCCACTAGATGGCATTATGCCCCACCACTTGAAGTCTTGAGATGTGTGCAAAGCCTGCTGAACATACTGTAAAAGGACACCCCTCTGATTCATTACCCTAGTCCTCAACCAAGCCTTATCATGTACCCAATTAAAAAGACACTGCTAACAGGAGTCCAACACACTTATATCCTGTAAAGTGAAACCTAAACTACCAAGAATCTACTCAGCCTCGTTTCTTGTTCTACTATGCGACAAAAAAACACCCAGCCCAGGAATTTCCCCTTGGTGGCCAACACAGTGGAGGAAGCAGGACTGCCAGGATCACAAACTGGTGAGTAAATGCTTGGGGCTTCCGGAAGAGGTGGAGGGTGTACAATGTAGCTCTCAGGACAGGAATAAAAACTGCCCACCCTGGTCACCCTGCTAGCAGACAATCCACCACAAATGTAATTGGCAGGAGTCAAAGGTCCTTTCTCTGTTAAAACATTCAGGACCCACAGCAACCAGCCATCTTTTTATACCCAGGCAAATACAATAAAACCATATGAGAATCAAAGTGGAACCATATGTGGGAACAAGCCCAACAATTATTCAATTATTATTATAAATTCCACTTCCTCCGCCCAGGAATATTCAACATGACTTTTGAACCTCGCTTAAAGACAAGCAACTTTTTCCTCTGCTTAAGCCGCCAGAGCTAATGTGTTTTTTTGTCTGTATGTGTGAACAGAAAAAGATGCTAATACTCCACATGTGTTGAGCATTACCTTTATTATGTGGTGGGGAATGCCTTGTAGATTCTCATTTTCTCAGCAATGGAGCTTTTTTGCAACACACCCTAAACAACAGCCCGCTAAAGTCACAGAAGTCAAACGGGGAAATCTGTGTACTTGGTGTGATAATTGAAGCTCAAAGGAAGAAAAGCAACCTTTTACCCCAAAGCAGGTACAGACAATAGCCTTAGTGTGTCGTCTAATCCGCCCCTAGGGGTAATACAGATGAAACAAACTGCCAGTTTCAGCTTCACATCCATCAAATCCAGTCAGGCTTATGACACCTGCAGAAGACAAATGACACCTTTTCCACTGCCTCTAAATGGTATAGCTTTGATGGCTGTTTTTTCCCCTTCACTTCACAATGGCAGACAACTTTCTGTCCAACACAAACACCGCATTTATAATGGTCTGCACAATCTGCTCTTCTAGATGTGTCTGCATGCCTTCTTTTCTTGATTGGCCAAGCCTCCTTTTTTGTATCCCTTCACCCAGCCTCTTTCAGCACCTGTGCTGGGTGCAAGCCCGGGCTTCAGACAAGGCTCTGTGTGTTCCCAGCCTTGGCGACCTGCCATGCTTCTCTTCCTGGCTCCCTGCCCCACCATCCTGGAAACCTCACAACTGTTTGCCCTTCTCCCCTACAATCCCTCTCCAACCCGACCGGTCCCCTAAAGGCCAGCAGACGCGCCCAGGTCCAGACAGAAACACCCTGAAGCCGCTCGACCCACATCTCTCAAGGAAAGGTGAGACTCTGTCTGTCTGCAAGGCTCTGGGAAGAAGGTGGAGACAGAGCCAAGGTGAGCAGCCACTGCATAATGCGATTAGCCATTTTGCAGCTTCAGGGCATGAAATCAAAAGGGGTATTCATTGCAGAAGTCTGAAATCATTTCTGTGAAGTGTTTCATGGGCTGCCAGCTGCCTAAATTCCTTAACTCTCCCCCATTTTTATGGGTTTGTTATCTGAGCCTCCGCGGAGCAGTAAAGACAAGGCGAGAGAACGCATTAAAAAGCATGTACCATCAGCTCTTTCTATGATTTATTGTGGCTGGAAGAGGACACTCACTGTTGAAATTTGTTGCTGGGGAGCTGGGGTTGCTGGGAGTGGAATCCAGGGTGTCCGAGTAGCAGCTCTCCCCCTCCGAGTCCCAGCCTGAGCAGGCAGAGGAGAGGGAGGAGGGTGAGGAGTAGCATGGGTCCTCATCCACCTCCTCAAACTTCCTCTTGAGAAGCCCACTCATGGCGTTAGTGCAAGCAATCTGCAGGAAAGAGCAGAGGGAGGGGTTATTAACAAATTATTCACATTTATTTTAACAGCTTTGATAACTAAGGATTCTAGCTTTGTCTTCTGAATGTAAAGTATCTGGTAATATAATACAACCAGAACCAATAAATTAATATTATTTGTGTGTTACATGGAAGCTATTGTACGCACACAGGGTTTTTACAGCGTTATTGATACAAGCAAGTCCTGTGCTCGGCCATGTAAGACCGTATGCATCCCAATCTCGTACTGCACTCAGCTGAGAGTGGAAATAAGCCACGGCACAGGAAGCAATCAATCAGGCATTCGCATAAGTCAACAATTACTGGACCCTTCACCCTCTTCCAAATCTCATCAGCTCAGCAAACGCATTGATTAGAGAGAAGGACCGAGCACAGAGGTGACCAAATCATCTAGCCATAGACCTTTAATTTCAATCATTCCCTGTAGGCAGCCTTCACTATCAAATATGCAGGCCAAAGCCAGGGCAATTTGCAACTTGTCCTGTTTAATGTGTTCACACGGCCCTCACAGTAAATATGTACAGCTATGCATAGTCAAGATGTTTTGTTATGCAACTCCTGCATGTATTCTTTCAGAGCTCCCGAGAGAGGGGCTGCTGGTTCAGCGATAAAAACAATCAATCCTTTGAGAGAGACAGACAGGCAGGCAGATAGAGACAGGAGAAAAATATGATCTCCGGTTCATGAAAAGAGGGAATGCCATTTACCCTCTAATCTTCAAAAACACTGCCTAATATCTGTGAAACCTCTTCCATGTACAAGCTTTGTTGATATCTTTAAATCTTATTTTAGTCAATGAATAATACTCTCATAGCTCAACCAAATCAATCTCCTGTCTACTCGGCTTGTTCCAGGAAAAAAGAACAGAGACCACTGACATGAAAAATGAACATGTTGGATGAGAAGGAAGGTTTACTGCTGGTGTGCTTTATGATTATGGGACATAAATGCGTCACGTAGCTCTGACAAACAACAGACAATCTTCTTCGCAACTTCTGGGAAGCACAAGGCGATGGCGACTGCTAGAGAAGACAGGTCATCATCGCGGTCCGGGGGCCGAGCTCCTGCTAACTTAAACAAGGAGGGACGTAGGGGCGGAGGGAGGAAGGAAGTGAGGGGAGAGGGAAGACATGACTGGGCTCAACTCCAGCGCAGACACTCCCTGCGATGATGTGGAATGGGAAAGAAAGCTTTTACTTTACCCATAAGGAGATCGTTTCACCATCAAACTGTTTACTGTCTTTCAGAATCGCAGCCAAATCACTTACAGCTGCTGCAGCTCGAGCATGTTATGGATGCACTTTTGGTTATTTTTAGCTGTGTTTAAATATTTGCTCGGTAATACCTATGATTTTGCAAAAATGTTTACGAGGAAGGTCATTTTTGCACTTTTTGGGCTTGATAGGTTTTTTTAGGATAATTACAGAGAAGGGATCTTTAAATTAGTTAAATTTATATCCATGTCAATCATCAGACTGAACATGGCTCAGACACACAGACACCAAGCTGTCCTGCCAACAGGCTAATTTGTCAACACTACTCCTTAGAGGACGGCTAAATGTGTCAAAGGCAGGATACGTCATGCTCAGAGATCCTCCAATGACTTTAGTGGAACTTTTAACTCCATGTATGACCTGCATGCCTGCTTTGTCTTATCAGGATGTTATGTAAGTGTCAGCATTCGAAGAACAGGGGGGGAAAAAAGGGCCTGAGCAGGTATGCAAGGAGGGGGTCATTTTCAGCATGCAACAGGGAGCAATTATGCAAAACCAGTCCTCCCTTTTGACAAGGATAAAAGAGAAGTCAGAGTCAAGGGCAAGAGGCTGACACCTTTGTATAGGCAATGGGGGCAGCTTTGCAGCTGTATACAGAGTTACTGTTATTGCTGCAGTCAGATATTGCTGTCCTCAGTGCACATATGATGAATGAATCACCTTGCAATAGGTCAAGTTGGCTCATACTGTCTCTGCAACAAGCAATAAAGGCTTTCTTCACACTGTGACCACCTCTGTGCTTAAACTTGTTTTACATTACAGAACCAGTGAGAAAAGCAGACGTTTATTTCCCATCCATCAACTTACTCGAGCAGGAAATAATCTCCTTTCGCTTTTCACAGCCACTAATATTATCACATCATGGGATTTGCCTTGAAACAATTTAGAAACACCTGGGTGCAGCATCTGTTGCTCATGTATTCACTGATCAGACAACAAGTGTGTTGTAAACGCCACACCACAGCATACATATCTCTGTGAGGGAAAAGAGGAGCAGACATGGGTTCACCTTACATTTTTGCCATCGCTCCCACCCCCCCTTTTCCCCGTAAAAAAAATGAAAACAAAGCTGTGAGGCATCCTCAAGGGAGTGCATAGCGCCAGCTAAGCAAAGTCTTTTTAATTAAAAGCTGCAGTGAGGCAGAAGGGGGAGGAGAGGGAGAGAGGTTGGGGGGCAGTGGTGTCAGAACTGGGTCATTGTCTCTTGACTGCAGTCTACCTGACACATTGATTTGTTAATCCTGTTCAACGGGCAGAAACAATGGTGAGAGGTTAATCCTGGCAAGGGGACGGCTTGTAGTCAATCTGGAGCTTCTCAGCCTGCTCAGCCGCTGCACCCACAGAACAAGGCCAAGAGAGCAGGGAGAGCGGATGGAACAAGGGACCGGGGGTAAAAAGACAACAATCGTGCAATGACTCATTTGCAAAAGGGTGGAGGGAGAGTGGAAAAAANGAAAAAAAAAAAAAGAACAAAGATAAAAGAGGAGAATTCAGAGCCGGCTCCTCAAGAAAGCAGCGCCTGTGAATGTCTGCTCTAAATGGAGAATGGATGTGATCGGACAGCCGAGCCAGAGAGGGAGCACAGCATGTTTTCAACGCGCACTAAATTATGCATCACTGTCATTCCATCAACCGCACACAGGCAGGCAGATAAAGGACGCATCCGCTGAGGTGCTCCCCAGCCAGTTGTCACGGAGTTGGGAAGATAAATCTCAGGCGAGGAGATTTGTCACCAGAAGCACTACACAGCTCAAGTCAGATGCATAACTATGTCAGTCGAATGAGATTATCTTGATACATGCGGCTACAGGCTGTTAATATGACTTCAGAATCCCAATTCATTTCTATTTTATCTGCAGACAGCTACTCAAGTTCTTATTAAGGAATCTTAAATTATTCAAACAGGAGAGGGTGTTAAAAATGTTTTAAAAGTTTAGGTTTAATCACTCATTCAGCAACAGATAAGCTAATAAGATGACTCTCTCGCTTCACTTTAGTTAATAGTTCAGAAACAACAATCCCTACCTTCATTTCTAGTTTTCCCAACGTGACAGAGAGGATTTGACAAAAGGAATTTATTTTACAGGAGAACCATAAGGACTGAGTGGAATTTGTATGTCAAGGAAAACCTGAGATCTTAAAAACCAAAAGGAAAAAAATGTTTATATGCATCCCTGCATATGTAGAGACATCGCCCAGCAGCCTGTTTAAACTGCCCCCGTCTGCCCCGCAGCCCAACCCCAACAGGACAAGTCACAGTTGACTTTGCCCCCGTGCACTGCCTGTCCAGCCCCTTTGCAGCTGATAACAGTGTGGGTGGGAGCGACACATCGCACTAAACTTAGCCAGCCGAGAGCATTTACATGGCATGCTGACAACCCTGTGCAGTGCCTGAATGGCTGATTGACTGAGTTGAGTGCTCATAAAATGTGATAATGATGAGCCTGGTAGTCTTCCTGCATGTGTGGAAGCGTGTCCGGGCAGGCCGTCCCCTCCAGGCTTCAAGGTATTGCGCCTCTCACTTCCAGCTCTGTCGCTGAGAAGACG
Organism: Oplegnathus fasciatus; assembly: GCA_003416845.1. NCBI lineage: Eukaryota > Metazoa > Chordata > Actinopteri > Centrarchiformes > Oplegnathidae > Oplegnathus > Oplegnathus fasciatus. The sequence continues at coordinate 102,909 of NTHP01000202.1, read as the reverse complement.
GAGGTAATTGATCAGAGCCATCAAGGTGACGGCGGGGCTGGGTTCCAGCTCCTGCACAGCTGGGGGAAAACACTGGCTCGTTTCTTCAACTCAGCTGTTACTCAGAAGCGCTCCACCTGCTGGAACAATGCAGGGAGAGCTCCTGTTTTCTCCTCTATGAGCCTGTTGTTCTCACTGGAGCCCAACGCTCGCTGTGACTGTGCCACAGAAACATTCTGTTCCTCTGCCTCAACCCGTGCACGCACTGATTCCAAAAAGGAGAGGTAGTGGGAAGAAGGAGGGAGGATCGTACAAAACAAATAAATAATGTCATGTCTCCAAGCCACAGGAATTCCATTCTGGCAACACCACTCTTGCTGTAATGGTGGGAGAAGAACACAGGCTCTATCTAACCCAGATGTGTTTTCTACTGCTAAACCACTGGAAAGTCCTACTCCCATGAGGCACACGAGCGGGCTACCTTTCCCAGCCACACCTGACAGGGTATTAGCTTACACGTGGACCTCACATGCCCTCAGCTGTCATTAATCTGTTTTGCAGGCCAAACTTGAATGGCAAGGTGATGCCTGCAGGAGTCAGACTGTGCACTCATTTGGGTTAGTTTACTCAAAATGTAAACAAAAAAGAGGCCTAAAAAAAATGATTTTAAGTGCACTAATTCCTAAGGAAAGTCTCACTATGTAGAAAGAAAGATAAAAGAAGCAAAAATATGTAGCTGTGATTTTTTTCCCCCTCTGTTTGCATGGATCAGATACTGAGCAGTGTGTTAAAAAAAGCAGAGTTGAGAAACACTCAAGTAAAGAATTCCTTTGCATAACTAGCAACAAACATGCAGCTTAGGGTGTGTGTGTGTGTGTGTGGAGGAAGGGAGGAGGTGGTTGTGGGTTCAGGGGTCGTGCTCCAGTCTGGGACACTTGCAGTATGGAATGCTGGGAGAGGACAAAGCAGATGGGAGCCCTCCACAAAGTGCTGTGTGGGAGACCTTCAGCAGACTCCTTGCACACACCCCCCCCCTCTCTCTCTCGTCTCCATGCACAAAAGCGTGGGGCCATCCTGCGTGACCGAAATGAAGCAGGCACAGACAACCTTGTCTGAACTCAGAACTGGTGCTGCTGCCGCCTCTCCCAGCTGGGGAGGCGATACCAAAAGTGTGTGTGAGCTTCCTGAGGTTGTGAAACATACACTGCAGTGCACAGGAAGAGGCCATCCAGATTATCTATGCTGTGTCTGACAGCTGCAGGCACCACAAGGTTAGCTGAGCACAGGATCATATGATGGAGAGGAGGGAGTCAGGAGGTATGGATGGTATTTATCATAGTTGAAATTCCTCCAAATGTTGCACAGAGCTTTTGTTGCCTTCATGTCATAAATTCTTTTTAAAGAAAAAAAGGCAACAAACTGTTTTGTTTTTTTTAGTGGGATCAGGGTGTAAAATGTGAGCTAAAATGGAAAATTATATGATATAAGTGGAGATTAAGAGTTATTCAACATTGCTACACATTCCTGGGGCATGCATACCACATGAAATGCACAGCATCAAGTGCTATTTTCCCTCTCTATAAACAAAGGATCATTCAGCTCTCTGTAGCCTAATTCCAGAAAACATGATTCCAAAAATGATCCGGGTGAGGTCGCGCTAGAGACGATTAAATTGATTCAGTCGCTTTATCAAAAACAGACAAGAGTCTGGCTCTATAAAATAAGAGCCTCAGACTATGGTGTCATCCACCCCCCCAAAAAATGCATTAATTACAGCTTCTGGTGAGAATAATCATAATCTTGTAAATAAACAAACAGCAAGCGTTGCTTTTCTATATAAAATTAAATGAACACAATAAAGATGTATGCGTCACAATCACTGGTTATGAAGGAAATATCCATGTGCTGTTATGGAAAATCGTTCAAACAATGAAGGCGCTCAACATTCCGTATCCACACCTGGCCATGAACTGATATCCGCACGAGGTGAACAAAAAAAATAAAATAAATCAACCATCAATCAAAAATCAATCATTAAAATGTGGCCAAACGTGCGCGTCGTGAGGCCGGGCAGTGCTCGCTCTCTCTCTCTCCCCGTTGACCCGATCATTCCTCATGATTAATGCTAATTCTAATGACAGCAGCCCTGTCAGCTGTGTGCGCTCACATGTAGTGCCTTCAGGAGTCGCTCGAGTTACAAGAGGCGCACCAGCACCGCTGAGGTGAGGTGAGCGAGAACAACTCCGCACGGGCTGAATACACAAAGCCGACCTCATCAACAGTTCACAGAAACGTATCCACAGCCGAGAACACACCGTAATGCCAAGGCACAGCACTCCCGGTGCGAGCTGGGAAGTTTCTAAAAAAAACCCCCAGAATAATCAGATCGATGTATGAATCAATAAGTGGCTGAAGCGGGTTGTCGGAATCTCGCGTAAACCAACATATTATTTTATTTCATTGCAGTTATCAGATCGCGATCACCTGTGCGTAAAGCTGCCATAAAGCCAGTTAGTTCAAACTCACTCCAGCGAGCAGCCAGCCGTGTCAATATTTACAATAAAGCCTCAAGTTAAAACGAACGCGACTAAACGTACAAGTGTGTTTTAAAAAAAGATAATCCAGCCAACACACCGTAAAGATTCACCCGTGACAGCGTTTCCTCACGCGGCCACATTTAAATGACTCCGACACAAGAGAAAAGAACATTCAAACTACTTGGCTTCCCTCCTCCGCTGAGGTTAAACACATTAAAATACGCTGTACAATAACACCAGCAGCTCCCTTCTGTCTACTCACCACCAATTCCAGTATCCGATCACCATTAGTGACAAAAAAAACAGCCGGTGGGATAACAGTGTAGGTAATCCAAATGGCACGAATAAATACAGCGCTTATCCGCGCATACACACACACAGCTCTCGGTGCTATTGTCTGTGTCTCTCCGCCGTACGGGGCTCCGTACCAACTGAAGCGCTTCCCTTGTCTGTAGCAGACTGCCGAGAAGCGCAGCCTTTTTCGTCAGTGGAAAACTCCCTCCTGGCGTCTGGTCTGACGCAGGCGGTGACACAGGGAGGCTGCCCACGCCGCTTCCTGCCTGTCCTCCTATGTGACTCTAGCCTGTACTACCTACATTAGAGAAATACATATGACCATCTATTGTGTTCGTATAATGATGATAATAGGTCATATGATAAAAAATAATCACCCCTGGTCCTTTAAAGAGCCTCTGGTGGTGAGTTTGTGAAAATATTTAGGTGTTGGATTTAACTAGATAGATGGATAGTTATATGATAGATGGATAATTAGATAGATAGATAGATAGACAAGGACACAAAGTGTTAGAAAGAAAATACAATTATAAAAACATATTAAGCTAAAATCCTAACTCAACTAAAATTAAAAACTAGTCTAAATACCTACAATCAGTGTGGTAATATTCTGGTTAGTTCAAGTATTAAGTGATTTTTATGGGTTGTCTCCTAATATAATCTTGCTAAATAAGCTATTAAAAATATATGTGTGACAAAGCTGAAAACAGGGCTGATGTTATGAAGATACATGGTTTTAACATACAGTATAAGCTCTTGTAATGTTGTTGGGAACCTCCATAAACCACGTTCAGAGGATCCCCAGATTCTTCTCTATATGAGCTAACTGGTGCACAGTGAGAACCGGTGTCATCACTAGACCGATAACATCATCTCTAATAGTGACGTGGGAGGTGCTGTAAGGCCGTGTGGTGTGGCTTATTTCCAGTCAAAGGAAAACACTGACTAAGCTGCATGAAATTATGACTCAGTTTCTTTTTCATGGAACACAAAAGTGAAGCCGAGTTTCAAGGGAACTGCCTGCCTTTACTACAAACGATCAAGGAACTCAGCTGATATACTTTTAATGGTTTTGCATGGTAATGACACTTCAGTTTATTAGTGGTTTGACAACATAATCATAACTCCATTCACTAGTTTGGTCTGAGATGAGATACAGTTGAAAGCTCCGGAAAAAGATAGTAAGTGGATATTGAGTCAAGATTTCTTTCCATAGCTGGGGGTTTGGGAGTTTTTGCAACCTTGAGGAAGTTTACATTCTACAGTTAAACATTTACACATGGTGAATATTTTTTAATGCCGATTCTTGTATTTTTAGACTCCTTAAAAATGTGTCCTTATGTGAAATAGCCTTCGCTTTCTTGCCGAGAGTTAGATGAGAAGATCGATACCACTCTCATATCTGTTAGCTTAGCTTAACACAAAGACTGGAAGCAGGGGAAAACAGCTAGCCAGCTAGCTCAGTAACAAAATCCGTCTACCAGCACCTCAGAAGCTCACTTAGTGATTTTATATCTCGTTTGTTTAATCCATAATCCAATTTAATCCAATCATTTTTACAAAGTGTAAAAATGACAATTTGTTGTTTTACGGGAGGTTATGTTCCGGACTATTTCTTGGCAGGCAACAAGTGGAGACTCCAGGATGCTACTGCGCCAAAGTGTCAAACTAAATCATTCCTGGCAGCACTGAGAGGGCTTTAAAAAAGTATTTAGGCCTTTATTTTGAAAATATGAATCTTTATATTATTGGACCATGACTTCCTAATAATTTACCACTAAGTTTCCTGGAAGGAAGGAATTACATAAGTTGCTTAAACAGCAACTCAATAAATAAGATGAAAAATCCAAATACTTAAAAAAAAATCACAGACTTTATTTTGGTATGGGGGATTGGCGAGGCTTTTACACATGACTTCAGCATTTCTACACTGGATAAGGCCCTGAAACTACTATTTCTGAGGTAAGTGAATGAATTTTCACACTGAACTCATCTTTTCACATCAGCACAATATCTGAAATTCCACAGCGTTGCAATCACCGATTGGATCAATCTGCAACACCTTTCTCCAGAAGCAGCAGTGTCACACACCCTTTCCCTCCTCCGCTGAACTCCTCTTAGGTATTTACAAGTCTTGCTGCTCACAGGGAGCTCGCTCAGATGCTTTACTTTCATTCTCAGCTGGACCTGAACACTGAGGCAAAGTGTTTTGCCAATGTCAATACAGGTGCTTGACTCAGATATTTGGGGAGAGGTCTCCTAAGGCTGTGTACATAGAGCTATGCTAATTGTCTCCTGCTAATAGAGGACCCTTTTCTCAGTAGCCTGTTGAGCCTGAGGGCCCCATTTAGGGCATCGCCCTCATAGAGGCAAAACAAGCACATCAAGCTGAATGACAGCAGAAATAGTCCCATTACTGCTCCACAGTGTTTCTGTTTTCCAAGTTTATAAGTAATACATAATGAAAATAACACAGTGTGCAAGAGTGTGGATTTACTTGATTTCAGTCATTTGCTTTGGAGGTAGTAGTTTCACTGGAGCCATAAATTAGCATTTAAACAAGAGCGGATGGCTTTGTGATAATGAACATGTTAGATAACCGAGATTATGGCTGGCCACGCTACTTATTTGTGAACCCAAAGGAGTCATTCTCAACTAGTTAAAATGTGAGAAAAGCTTCTGATTAACAACACAAAGAGGATATGTTGCTCTGTCCAGGAATATCAACAAATGTTCCACATGGAAACAACTGAGCAAAGGTGGTTAGAGGTTTTGACATTAACAAATTAGTGTTCGATTGTGACTGATACATTTAGTAAAACATAGGATAAAAATCACTAAAAGTAATGTTTTTCTTTAGGTTTTCTATGTTTCAAATGCACAACATTTCCTGAGTAAATAGTCAAGATCAAGGTAGATAATATATCCATTTCATCACATACTGTCACAGCCTAATTACACTGTGATTAAGGTGAGGAGGGAAGGGGCCATTTAAAGTGTTATTGCAGCCTTTGCATTGTTGTTATTGCCAGTAGAAGAAATGGAAGAAGTGGAAGGAGGTGTAGAGAGTGGTTCAATCTGAAGGGCCACAAGATGAATTAAGGGAAAAGGGAAGTGAAAAAGGGAGAAATTCTTGTTATTTTTTCTGCTTTTCTCTAATTTCTGCACATTTATTGTGAAATCTGGAAAATTCTACTACTAATCAAAATAAAACAATCTGAGAAGGAAAATTCACTCAGGTTAAACTGCTCATAACTAACCACTTTGCTTTGAGGCAGGGTAAAGCATTGAAAAAAGATTGAGTAAATAAATAAGTTATCAAGTAAATAAACATCTAATAGTGCTATCTGCATAAGAAATCTTTGTTGTTATCTCTGATCAGACAGCACATGTTGCAATGATGATACCGTCTCTGGTTTTTTCATGCATCCAAGGTGTGTAATACCGTAGGTGAGGGTGTGTGACGTGGTAATGCTCCAGTGCGAGCCTGGGAGTCTGTATGTCCAGACAGACTCCACCCAATTAGCTTCCCTGTCGCCTTGCAACTCTTTAAGACACAACAATGAACCATCCACGGCTCCGAGGAAGAAGCCGACAGTCACATGAGCGGCAGCAGCAGTCACAGCCATTACAGAGGGATTCTGTCAGACACAAAAAAATACCTAATAATCACCAACATTAACAATTAGCTCTCTGTTTGACGAGTCCCAGAGAGCCTGGAGACATTCTTACTCGCTCTGCCACTTCTGTGGCTTGGTTCAGTGTAAGCCTAATTATAGTAGCAGCGTTGGCAAACATCAGATCACTGACACAGTCTCAACAATGTTGTTTTGATGGACAAAAATTATGTAACAGGCAAATTTTTGTAGCATAAAGGCTTCTTGTGAATTCTTGCGTTGTTCTTTGGTTTTTGATGAAGTGTCCTTCATGAAGTTCTCTTGAGATAAACAGGAAATGTCTTGGCGGTGGGACTCATGCCTTTTATGTTGCCCTTTGAAGTGCCCTGTCAGGCCCATCAGTTCCCTTTTTGATAAACAAGGAAAAGTTCCAGGGAACAGTGCGACTCACACATGTTTACCCTCTCTTCTAAGAAAAAGAGCTGCGTGTGTGTGTAGGATGGGGGGATGGTAGCCCTAGTGCCAAAGCCACTGAATCAGGCCTGAATACATTAAGGCCACTCTCTTTAAAAGTGTGCCAGAGAGTTCATGGTGGAAGACGCCCCTCCAAGAGCACAATAATGGGCTTCAATGCTTTCCATCTGCGGAGGGAGAAAGGCCTGTGACTGCACGTGCTGCGTGGAGTGGCCTCAACAATGTATCAATTTATGGCCATCAGAGGCATCATAAAACTGCTCCCAAAGGTGAAGACTTGGGCTGCGGAGTGAAATGCCAAAGCCATCAATAAACAGACATGATTTTTATATAAGTTGAGATATGAGAATGTCAGTTGAGATTTAGAAAGCCCGTCTAGAAAGCCTGCAAATAAGCAAAGTATAAATTCATAAGAACATTTGTGTTGATAGAAGTGGAGAAGTGTCCCCCGGAGGAGCGACGGACCAGATGAGACAGTCTGATGTTGTTGTTGCCGTGGTGGTCGGACCGGGCAGACGGACACAACGGGGCTCAGGGGGAGCTGATTGATGGCTCCAGCTGTCCCAGAGGAGAGGAACACAGGCAGACAGCTGGTCACCTGTAGCCCCAGACATGACTGTGATAGAGGCGCATGGCATTGTGTTTCACTGCAGAGGGCAACCAGTGCAATGCAGAGTTCAGGCCACCGTTCATCACAGCTAAGAAAACAAGCGGCGGAGCTACAGGGGACGAGACTTGAGGAATAAAAGAGCACTTGAGGAAATAGATTTAGCCGAGGAAAGCATGCACACGGCTAATTTATTGGATTTCGAGCAGAAAGAGCAATTCAACACTTAAGTGTTTTGCTAATAAGATTATTTAAAACCTGAGCAGAAAACACACACCTCATCGTCTTCTAATGGCAATGCCGTTCTCTAAATCATCCAATTGTGTGTGAGATTACTGGGACATGAGAGTAACAATAATAATGTTGTTTTGACACAAGTTACATGAGAGAAAAAAAGAAGAGATGAGCTCACTCAGGCACAGGGATTAATCCAGAAGCAAGAGGGAGAAAAAAAAACAAAAAAAAACACCCTCCCCCTCTCGCAGTCGGCCAGCCAATCAGCATGCAGAGGAGCTGGTTTACTTGGAGACCAAAGAATCTGTGTGTAGTGATATGACATCATCAGCTGCCCATTAAAGGAGAGGTCACTTTTTCTTTTCTTCCCCTTTTCCCCCCCCACCTTTGAGGATGGGGAAATGTGATGCAGTTTTCCAAGAACGTCTGAGGAACAAAGACCCCTTCAAGCATCTATCTTTCCTGTTTTTTCCTTATATAGATCGTTTACATAAAAGGATACTTGTAGTAGTCTATTCCCATTTTACCTTCCGGGACTGTCTGAGTTGGATGCTCGAGTAATATTCATGAGTTTTACTTGTTCAGCTCTGAGACAGGCACGATTCATAAATTCTTGCCTCTGCTGTTTTCCTTTGTCGCTGCTACACTGAGACAAGAAATGTTTAGTTTTCAATGCTTCCATTCATTCAGTAACAAACAAGCACTATGTTTGGGTTGCCCTCACTGCATACTGTATGTGTGTTTGCTCTTACTGGTTCTCTGTACTATGTGTCTTTAGCTTTAGGGGAAGAAAAGCTGCCAGTTTGTGTTTTGTTTACTTGGCAACGTCACAGGGCTGTCTGAGTAATGCATTCTGGATTGTCTCTCCCAGGACGTTTGTTCTATGTTTTATTCATCGGTGTGATGTGCTATAGACTCCCCCCTGACATAATATTATTGATTGCCTAATAGACTATCAAAAGAATGGCCTCACTCAAGGCATCAGGAGTTTAAGGTACCTTTGTTTTTATAGATAATTAGATTTTTTAAAATGTAGGGCTGCAAGTAACAGATAGTTTAACTATTGATTAATTGATTTTTCCCCCCTCAATTAACTAATAAATGGTTTGGTCTGAGGTGAAAAATCTCTAAAGCCTAACCAACAGTGTCAAACCCAAAGAGATTCAATTTACTATCACACAAGACAAAGAAAACGTTGAAACGACCATTTAATTAACTGATTAGTAGATCGACAGAAAACTCATCTGTAACTATTATAATAACTGATCAATCATTTAATTTTTAAAGCCAAAACACCAAAAGTTCTCTAGTTCCAGCTCCTCAAATGTGAATATTTGTCTTATATATTTGGGTTTTGGGCTGTTGGTTGACAAAACAAAACATCTGAACATGTCACCCTAAAATTGAATATAATCTTTTAAGTTGTATATGTCAATTTTCTGACATTTAATGGACCAAATGATAAATTGATGAATCAACATTGTTGTATTTATCAATAATAGAAATAATCTTAGTTGTAGCCCAAAAGAATACAACAAATCCTCACAATGAGAAGCTGGAGCTATGGAAATGTTTGGCATTTTTGCTAAAAAAAATGACTGAACATGGTTGCGATTAATTGTCTATTGACTGACTAATCAATTAATCAACCAATTATTTCAGCTCTAAAAAAAATTAAATACTTAAAATTAACATTCATCTTTTTTTAAACGTTATTTTTGGACACGGGGTATATTGTGTGAATCCAGGTAATCCTCCAGTTTCATGAGACAGATGGTTATGGCACCTAGAATATTAATAGGCTGAATCTATTATTGCAGTGTTCTGCACCGTGATGCGAACAGATACGAGATCGCCGAACAGCCTCTCTCGATGCGCAGAAATGATGTTCACAGGAAGCCGTTATACAAAACAGAAACTGAAAAAAGAGGTGTGTAAATCTGGTGCTGAAAGGGTTAATGATGGGTGACACGGGTGTTGGTGAAGGGGTCCCCTGCTTGGAGCATACTGCTCGTCCAATCACATCACTCACCAATACTCGGGGTCCCATTATTCACATGACTGAGCTAAACCTCACTTCCACACCGGACCCTGCAATTGGCCTTTATCTCTGCAACTTCATCACAAAGACGCTGTGATCATTGTAGACTCCTAAGCTGCCATCACACTCTCCTCAATTGCTGCGAAACTGCTGTCAGCGCTCAGGCAGCAGTGTTGTTGGGACACATGTCTTCCAGAATTTATAGCTCTTGATGGCTCCCTGCATTGCCCAGGAATCAATACATGGCAACCTGTGCTTTATGGCTACATAACAGTTCTAAAAGATGTAGTGTAGGAGTGCACACACAGATATTAGCTCGGTCGAGTGCCAGACAACAAAGCGAAACCCCTCATCTGCTTAATTTTCCTTTCACTGCAGCACTTCCTCATTGAAATGTTTACATGCAGCACACGTGCTTTCAAAGAAAAGACAGAGGCTTCTGAAGCACAGGAAGTGCTCTGCTGCAAGTGACTCCTCTGATACTAATATAGAGCTGATAACGCTGAAGTCACACATGGTATGATTTAACATGTGCACATATAGCAACGGAAATTAATGCAAAATCATGTAAAATTGTAAAACTCTACCCCTTGAGTTAATTTTTCGCAAAATGTATAGCCACTACACCATTAAGCAAATAAGTTATTAGTTTATCTGACCAGTAATAACTCCCTTCATACCTTCACTATCTTACTGTGTTACTTATCAGTGTTATTAGAGACATGCTTTATGGGAACAGATTGGCTTTCACCAAAAATTGCAAAGCTGTTTCTCTTCAACAGAAGGTGATGGAAGTCCCTTGTCACGTCACACTCTCACTGACACAAGGAGAAGGAAACCACACACTGCCATGTTTCCCGTCACAAACTGAGCACTTCCTCCTTCTTTTTGTTCTCTTTGTCTGTGTGACAATTTCAAAGCGTACAGTATATCAAAACGTCAAAATAGGCGCTGCTGGGAAAAAAAGCAAGCCGACCAGCTGAAATTTCCAGCAATGGCATATAAGTTATCAAGCAGTGTTGAGGATTCAGAGGAACTCACTCACTGTCTTACTTACTAAGACAAATAACAATCTAGTAACTGTAACTCGACAAACAAAGCCGAGTCACTCATCAGTTTTTCAATGATTCTGTCCATGTGTGGTTTTCTTTTTGTATTTTTGGTTTTGTGCACGTGCCATTTAGGTTATAAACAAATTGGACGCTTCTTGAGACTATTTGTGATAGAAAATGAGACTTGTGCTGGGCTGACAGCAAATCAGCTTTCATATTACAGCTAGTTGAACTCTGAAAATGCATCAATGCACAAAAAAAGAAAACAGCAACAGAAGAAACAGGTTTATTTACTTTCTTGCAGAGAATTAGATGAGAAGATTGATACAACTCTCATGTCTGTACAATAAATATGAAGCCACAGCCACAGACTTAGACACATTATATCTTGTTTGTTTAATCTGTACACAAGCCAAACAGTGGACTGAAGTGAGACTCTGGAAAGTCACCGCTCCTGGACAAAAAGTAGTCCTGCAAATAACCCCCAAAAGTTTTTGTACAGATTAAACAAAAATGTGTTAATTAGGGAGTTTTACAGATGGTGGTGGACAAATTTTGCTACCTTTGGACAGAGCCAGGCAAGCCATTTCCCCCTGTTTCCAGTCTTTATGCTAAGCTAAGCTAACAGGCTGCTGGCTGTAGCTTCATATTTATCATACCGACATGAGAGTGGTATCAATCTTCCCATCTAAGTTTTGGCAAGAAAGGGAAACAAAACAAAGCAACAAAAGTCTTCCACTTTCCCATTAGGCTGTAAACTAACACACGTGTTAACGTTAACATTAACATTAACGCAACTATGGAACAACTCCTTTAACCTAGATGTACAGAGGAAGACAGGTAACTGTGCAATAATTGGACTTATTCTGGTTATGTAATCCAGCTATTCATGTTTATGTAAACATATGGTCTGAGTCTCCATTAAAATTGTCTTGTACTGTAGTTAGTTAACTAAATCTCAGCTTTCGGCTCCGCAGTAGTTGGTTGTCGTCAAACAAAATCACCCCGTAACATCTAATGAGTGGCATTTTTTCACTTGGGGGAATGGAGGACAATACGGCGCTGGTAATGGGGGAACGGCAGGGGAGGAGCAGGTGGGGGTGGCTGGGGGACGTGCAGTCGCTGAGGCTCGGAGAATCAGCATCACAGCGTGCTGCTGTTACCACGGCTACAGTGACATGCGGGCCAACTGCAGGTGCCAGGCCGACAACAGTGAGGCCCAATTAGAGACCCTGGGAGAGGGAAGATAATGAAATCCAGCCCCGGACTGACGTGGGTTAACTAAATAAGTCCATAGTCGTTTAGCGTTAACAAAAAAAGACGACCGGGTGGATGTCAGGGCTAGAGAAGTGGTTGCAGACCCCTGGACAGTCGTTCAGATTTATTGACTGACAGACTGAGAAATCTATTGGATTTGGTACAGTGTTATATAAGAATGTAAGATTTAATTGCATCAGTTACATGTCCTTGATTTGCTTGCATTACCACACTTTCCCCTCCTCTAACAAACTGTTATTTTCCCCCCGCTCTCTATTTGTCCATTTCAGCTTCTCTCTGTCTTTACCTCACTTACTCTGACACAAACACACTTTCCCCAATGCACAATCACACACACACACACACACACACACACACACACACACACACACATATACACATGCACACTACAGCTTCAACCTCCAGGCTAGCTGGTGCAGAGTGGCCTCAGAATGTGAGAAAGGGACAAGTAGCAGTGTTTACCGAGCACTACTGTCCACACATCCGTTCCCACAATGGCCCCATTGAGGGTGGGCCCAGGTTAAAGCCTATTTAAAAGGCTTGTTTAACACTGAGAAGAGGGGCCGCATACCCGAACTGCAGGGAAGGGGAGATGGGGGGAGGGAGAGGGATTCACAGCAGGCTCCTCGCCCTCCACCCCAGCTTTTTCTTCAAAGCTGAGCTCGTCTTGTGCTGACAATTCACTTTATCTTTTTCTCTCACTGCACTTCTGCTTTTTATTTTTCCTGTGTGTTTTCTGAAATTGTTTTTCACATCGTGTCTGTGTGCACGTGTGCAAGTACATGTGGACGTGCCACAGTTTGAGTTGAACAGAGGACAGGGGCCAACGGAAAGGGAGAGGAGGGAGAAATGGGTGGGAGTAGTTGTAAAAGTAGATAGTTTTAGGAGGGAAAAGCGGGATGGATGGGTAGAGGGGAGGAAAGAGAGAGTAAAGGACAGAGAGGGAATATTTTCCCCTCCACCCTCCCTCCTTCCCGCCTTTCTCTTCTCCTCATGTGAAGGACAAGCCTGGCGGGGCTGCGGTCTGGCCCAGTGATTGTGTACGGCGCCTTGCGGTGCCTCACACAGGAACCCCATTAATCACTGGAGCAGGTCTCTCACTCCTGGACACAAAGACCCCACACACTGACTCGACTGCATACACTTGCACATGCAAACACAAAAACATAATGAACACTTGCATATCTGCTTGTGAGGGAAAGAGGAAAACAGAGCAAGGGAGAGGATGGAGATTCCTAAGCGTTTTCACAGAAGTACACGTAATTATTTCTAAAATGTTTTGGCAGTGCTCAGCAGAGAGAACTGAGAAAGGAATGCCAAATAGTTTGGAGTCACACCAAGAGAGAATTGGTTTAGCATTTAGTCATGGAGTGAATTTGTTCCTACAACCCAGCACAGTCCTGATACTTAAGACATTAATGTGCCCCGATCTTGTGATGTCAAGAAAGCTCATTTCATATTCTTCCTTATGGTGAAAAAAAAACAGCATCTGATTTAATTAAGCAAGCAAGCAAATAGCTAAAGAGGACTCTGGTGTCTGGAGAAATTAGATATCAGTGCAAAGACATGCAGGAGATACACATATTATCCCACAAGTCAAGCAGGCAATGTTTTCCAGGTCATTTGGTGGAGAAATCCCTGCAGCAATTCTATTTCCATCGGCTGCCTTGAGCGCGAGTCCATGTGTGCACAGTCCGTCTATAGTAGGAGCCGAGGAAAGGACACCGCTGAGGTCATCCCCTATATTAAGACTACGGGCTCCTCTTACCCCCAACATGCACTGCAAAAAAAATATATCGACCTTAACAAGTCATTTACTCCCACATGCAGTTATAAAATGAAAAATTAGGGAAATTGTGTCATTCAGTGAGGTGATTATACCTGTTTTAAAAACTTTGCATGGGGGAAAAAGTGTAAATTATTTGCTTTTTTTTTTCTTTCAAAAAATACAATAAATCCAGGAGAAAAAAAATCATTAAATAAGATGATTTTCACTGAAAATATATGTTAATACTGCACTTACCAGCAGATGTTTCACTTGTTTTGAGGAAAATAAGCACATTTTTTAGCAATATAAAGTACCTTTTTCCAAAGTTTGAACCTGCTTGCTGTGATAAAACAAATCACACTCTCATCAACAAGTCTGCACATTCAATTCCTAATTATATAACATGTTGTTTGACTGTTTGTTTGTCTGAACAGCTGCAGAAATTGTTGTAAATGTGTTATATTCTGCATGTGCATTCAAACCTGTGCGTCTGCAAACATAAAAAGTAAAAAAGCAAACAGGAAATTGGATTGATTGATAGCGCAATCTGCAGGTGGAGGAGGGGGAGGAGCAGTAAAATGTGGAGTTGTCTGGCATACGAAGAGACAATCATCTGTGTGGGTATGTGTGTATTTGTGTGTGTGCGCGTCCTCCTCCACTCTGCCTCTCAGACATCCCCCTCTCATACCTAATCCCAGCCCAGCAACTATAATTTACTGCCCCATCGGTAACTAGCCATCGACAGGGAGGAGATGAGGAAGAGAGAGGGAAAGGCAGGAGCCAGAGGCAGGCTGAGGGTCAATGGCTATATCGAGCACATAAACCCCCATGTAATGAGCAATATTTGTGTACCAGGAGGAAGGTCGTCAGGGTGAAATGGAGAGGGAGTTGCACGTCACATGCAGACACAGGACTCCATTAGTCAAGAGCCATAGAGCCCATGTATAATGCGTTTTTGTGTATGTATTCGCACGTAAATAAAACTGAAACTGAAGAGATGAGAATCATCTTTCTTCCCCTTTTTCTTACTTTTTTATGATGCATCATTTATAGTTTTTATTGTTTTCTGTCTGATGCCAAATGCGCTGCTGCTGCTGTGTTGCTTGTAAAAGAGATTTCTGATCTTAATGAGACTAATCTAGATAAGCAAAGATGAAACTGAAAACAGAAAGCCATACACTAAAGGGGCCATTTGTTTCCTTTTGAATGCAGGCGTTAACTGTCATGTGTGGTGGAGTGAATCACTATACTAATTATGTGTTATTGCATAATCAATGTGTTGATGGTGATTAAGCAGATTAGTTTTTGTCTAAAATCCTGCGCGTGGTAAGGTAGAAATGCGCATGAAGGCCGACACTATGCAGCTAAATGTCCATCAGTGCTATAAATGCTTCTGTCTTAGCTCTAATGATCAAAAACACACAAGAAAGTGGATCCAATCAGTGCTGAGCAGCTGACCTCAGCCTGTGTAAACACATTTTATGTTTTTAGAAAGAGATTAAGGCAGCAGATCCCGTGTGTTTGAGATCTGATGTGCATTGTGGCTACTTTTAATCATCTCAGTCCTAACGTGACCTCACACTGTACCAGCGTAGTCTACAGATGAATCCAGAGCCTTCAGGCCTGTTTCACCCCACACTCATCCCTGGTGGTGAAAGCCCCGCTGGGATTGGCCCAACGTAAGCCCCTTTCTAACTGATGGGGGCTCAGGGATGTGGAGAGACAGCATGTGTTTCATAATGATTAAACGCTGAGCGAGGAGCCCATCAGTGACCGGGCATCGGCTCGCACACACCTCCAGGTGCTGTTAATCATCCAAACAATACACTACCTCCATCTCACACACAATGGATCCATATGTACGGGCAATCAGCCATGAACCTATCAGCCATGGCATCAGCAGTCGTTATGGTAACGACTGTGATACCACTGAGGACAAGTGTTTTTGGGGTAAGAATAGGTGCAATGGCAGGCAAATCAGGAGCTGACTGATCTACATTAGTGTGCTAATGACATCCTGATACTCTAATTAATTGAACTAGTAAAAGCAAACAATGTCTATTTATTTATAGCTTCCGGGACTTCATTCTTCAGCAGATCGGGTCTGTGTTTGCAGGTGTGATTAGAAAGCAAAACAAGATGTAGATGGAATCTGACACCTCAGCACTGTTAAACCCTTGTGAGCAAATATGTAACATAAGCAAATAACCGGGGTCTAGAAGTAGCAGCATGGCAGATGAAGTGAATTTAATAAAGCCCTTTAAGAGGACACAAGTATGAAATATGCACCCTGTAAATCTTTTATAATCTAATTACGAGCAATTTGGAAATCCTTTACAAACCATTTATACGTGTACTCTTAATTCAGAGTGCTGTTATGATCACAATCGGCTGAATACTCTCAGTTTGCCTAATCTATTAAGATCCAGATAGAAGAGGTAAAACCGGTTTATAAGGAAGAGTTTCCTTATCTTCCTCACCTTTGGTTGTTTCTAGAAATAAATAGACTTGTGACCCACGTCCAGTCTGCAAAATTCAACAACAGTGGCTTCAGATAAGAGGAGGCATTACAGAATAACATGTTTCCTTTCTGTCTGATTAATGCATCAGTGACAGATGCTGAGGGGATTAGGTCTAGATTAGTATCCTTTCCACTGACTCTGTTTTCCTCTGTTTGCCACATTGCCTTTCCAATGGTCCTTTTTAAGAAACAAACAGGATCAGCTTTCCCTGTTTTTCTTTTTACTCCGCCTTTGCTGTTTTTATGTTGTTTTTGTCAAATATGTCTTGTACATAAGATTTTTTTTTTCCCACTTTCACAAATTGACTGCTGTACCTCAGTTGCGCATATTGAAATGTCAAACTGCTCAGCCAGGTACTGTCAAACAAAAGACTTTCCTGCCTGGTGTTTCACTTCACTGCTCTGGCTCTGTCTATACTCTTCTTTTCAAGCATGACTCATTATTTCACCTTTATTAACCTGACTCATCAGTCTTGCCGACAATATCATGGCAGGATACAGGAAGTTACATTTTTTCTGCTGAAGCTGGCAATGGGATGGACCGCTCCTGGGCGGATTCTGGCGCCTGTTTAGCCACCCAGAGATAAAGCTATCAGCGGCAGGGCCTGTTCTCCATTGTTGGGAAGAACACCCGGACCCTAATGAAGTGCATAAAGGGACCAGGGTGTGTCTCTTCCTCTCTAACCTAAGTAATGCCGGTTTTCTCAGTGTTCCCTGAAACTGCATTCACAAGCAGATGTCTGCTGGCAGGGCCTGCCAGATAATGACAAAGGATTAAATCGCCTGATTCCCACACCACCAGCCCACTGTGTTTGTCTACCCTCTTTAGCCACAATTTATGGGCTCTGCAGAGCTGAGATAGATCGACTATAGGAGTATAAGCCTCAGAGGAATAAAGAGGGGCGCTAATCGGTGAGGAATAATTCCAATTCAGGGCAGTGATTTGGGATTAATAAAAATGCAAATTTACAGAGATGTGATGGAATGATTTCTAGTGTTGATGACATGTCGTGGCAAAGAGATGACATGTTCAGCTGATATACATATACAAGTTGTTTCATCACTGTTTATCACAGCACTATGAAAAAAACGGGGGAAAAAACGTCAATGGAATAGTTTGACAATTTGGGAAATATGGTTTTTGCTTTCTTGCAGAGAGTCAGATGAGAAGATTGATACCACTCTCATATAGGCTAAATATGTAGCTACAGCCAGCAGCCTGTTAGCTTAGCTTAGCATAAAGACTGGAGACAAGGGGAAAAACCTAGCCTGGCTAAGAAAAAAAAAGCCTACCAGCTCCTAAGGCTGAATACGTACAAAGTGTAAAAATGATCCTAGCTATCCAGGCTTGCTGTTTCCTCCTGAATTTACCTGAATCGTAACATAAAAAACCTGATTTATGCCACGTGTTTTTATTTGCACCTGAGTCAAGCTGTGTGGTGGCATGGGTCCAGCAGCTGTAAACTTTCACTGAGGTCACAAAAGCAACATGATATTTTGGCTGCGATCATTTGTCAGTCAAATGAAGAAACAGTAAGCATTGATCTGATATTTCCTTTCAAATAAACCACTGTCACGGTGTTTTCCTGGTGCTCGAGGTCTCAGAATTGACAAAAAATTAGGTTCCTCTTTTTGCCAACAAACCGACTGTCAGATAAAACAATGTGAATGAAGGCTACACACATTTCAGTTTGAATTAATAAGGGCATATTTTGGGTGCTTGTGGGTTCACTGGCTCCACTGGATCATATTAGAGAGCAAAACTCTCCACAAACTAAAACTAATTAACTAACATTTGATTAGAGTTGATGATGCTAGAAAATAGTCAGGTTAAATGAATGTATCTTTCCAAAACAAACATAAAAGAGACTAAAATAAACAGACCAAAAACCTGCCACACATGATAACCTGCAATTTTAAATGAAAACAGATTTTTTGGGTTTTATTTGTAAAATACAGAGGCAATTTTGTCTGAACACAAGGATGCTTTGGATACACACTGCTTATTTCTAGTGGATGATTTGTGTACCAAACCTGGCACACTATCATTTGTGTGTGTTTTAATGTGGAGTCCTCCTGACTCCTGCAGTTTTGCGGATCACCCAAAATAACACCGTGTGTTTGTCATTTAGGGATAATGTATCTGGCTGGCAAAGGAGAGCAGAGCAGCAAAGCAACAATTAGAGAACTGTTCTCTCCGGCTCGCGAGCAGGAGACGAGAGGAGGTCACTGTTTTCATTTGGTCAGGTTTGCTTGGCCGCGGTGTAATAATCAACTGGCAGACGGTCTCACCGTAAAGAGCAAACTCGGCAGAGAGTTGAAAGCAGGACACGCGTTCTCACTTCACTTCAGCCTCTTTGTTCCGTGCTGGGAAATGTAGTGTGAAATGAAAGATTCACATTATTTTTTCAGCTGTTTACAGTCTTGACTTTGTTGATGTACATTTCTATTCATAACCTCCCAATGCATGAATTTCCCCTTGTGCTTACACACACACAAGAGGCAACACTTTTCCACCACAGTGTATGTGACGAGGAAAGTATCCTGACAATCCCTGTCTTTGTTTGCAGTAAACTACAGCGCTCACCTGTGACTGCGGTGGCATTGGCAGCTATCCAGAGGTGTGTGTGTGTGTGCGTGTGTGTGTGTGCATGTGCGACTAAGTGTACAAAAGACAGAGAGAGGGCCAGTCAGGCGCCTGTGCATTGGTTTGCCTGTTTCCACACAGTCTGGGCCCCAGAGGAGGATTTGCAGGCCAGATAGGATTAGGCTCCCTCTCTTTACACAACAGTGATGGGGATAAGGAGTCTGCGGTGCTCAGGAGCACTCCAAAGCCCCATTAATACGCAGCAGCAGAAACCGCACAGATGAGTACCTTAAACAGCTGAGCCCACTCTGTCCATGTTTGGTTATCAATGCTCGGCTGCTGTGCCGCTGGTCAATTATGCCCACAACCAGCAATGCCCGGTGGAAAATTCACTGAACGCACCAATTATCAGGGACATCTTCCTGTTACTGAGCTGCAGCCGCTTTTGATCAGTCACATTTCAGCTCAAAGCCTAAAAAAAACCTTCCGTAATCCTGGTTGTCACACCATCACAGCACTTAATAAAAGTAGGAAGGACCCTCGATATTTGGTACATTTGGTTTATTTAATAATGCAACGCACACAATAAAAAGCCCGGCAGTATTATCTGTAATTATAGTCTCCCATTCATGATCATTTATTGCAATTTTCACACTGTAATTAATTCCTGTACTACAAAAATACACAACTTCTAAGTAATAAATGACCATTGAAGTCATCTCATTATCCCTGATTATCTAACAAAAACTGCCAGCTCCAGCAGCCCCAGTGTGTACAAAGAGACCAGTCCCAGTGCGTCTTCCACACTGGTCGCTTACTGGAGAAGGTGACATAAGTGAAGGGTCCTCTCTGCCCTGCGAGGGTTCAAAGAGCCCTAATCACATTAAGACAAGCCACTTGCGGCTGAGTTCAATCTAACTGCAAACTCTCTCTGAGCCCGGATAAGACCTCCCAAGCCATTCAGACAAGGCTGCTGCAGCAGTCCCTCACCAGACAGTCTGTTTGCTTCACTTTGATCCCCCTGTATCACTTCGATCAAGTCCTTATAGTGGGAAGCATACAGCGCATTGCTTATTTCGGCATTAGTTCTATAACATACTGATTCATAAGTGGTCTGTCATCAAGGCGGGCTCTCAGCACAAATTTCTTTCCAGTTCCTCTTATCCCTGTCTTCAGAGCTTCAACATCATCTTTCCCATCTCCTCCAAGTCTCTTCCTCTTATATCCTTCATTTGCTACCTCCTGCAGAGCGTATTGATCTCTCCACAATCTGCCAGCTACATGTCCCACAGAGGCTGCTGGGCCTTGTGTACCGTACTGGAAGTTAAAAGAGGACAAACTGCTCTACTAGACATATGCTGTCTACAACAGCGGCCCATTTCTGCACGTTGCTTCGTTAATTTGAAAATTAGATTATTTGGATGATGAAGTCAGACGAACTCTCCTGTCATGCCATAGATTAACAAATCCTATCTCCAGAGAAGAACATCGATATTATCATCCAGGGCTGATGTTTTTTATATTCTCACCTTCTACAATATTGGCACATGGCAACTATGGTTGAAGCTACTATAATCAATATACTGGATCAAATGACTGTGTGTAATGTGAAAGCAGTCGCTCGTAGTGATGAACCCACAGATAATTATCACCCAACTCTGCAGTCCCTCTCAGCTCTACTGAGCGCTTTAGCGTCTTTCAGCTCATTGTTTTGGTTTTATGCCCTGCACTTATGCCATGCATCTTAACGGTTTTGGTTCAGTCTCACTGCTCTCATCAGTGTCATTTCCAGGCAGAGCAGGCAGCTGTTTTTGGTAAAAAAGCTCTAAAATCCCACCAACATTACCTGCTCAGCACCAAACAGCAGACAAACAGCAGACAAACAACTTCAGCGAGTAGCTGGGGGACATTCTTGGACTTATACTTATCAGGTGGCCAGAAACATGACTCCGAATGAATGCTAATGTCACACCGTATCTGCTGGATGTGTAAATAAGACACTCTTAGCCACTGGCTAACAAATTGCCATATCAACTTAAAAGGTAATTTGTCAATGTTGTGTTCACAGCTTATTTCTGCTGCCTCCAAGAAGCAAAAAGATCTGTAAATGCAGGTTTAAGTTTAGTAGTTGAGGTTGATAAAAAGAACGTTAATTTCAGGTCTTTGACATGAACTTCGGTGTGCTGCACTTTCCACCAGCTATATAAAGGGCACACTACTTCCTGCATATGCAATGAATGTTGGCAGTAAATCATCCAATATGAACATAATTCCAAGGGATTAAACTAATCATTTTACAATGAAGTTTTGGTATAAATGACTTGAATGATCTGTAATTATTGCTAACAGGTCTCTCAACTGCCTGGCATCAGCCAAAAAAGGTTCCATTTGTCCGCCGCTAAATCCAAAATTTCATGCCACCAAATTACTTGGTGGTTGCAGAGTGCTGATGCACAGTATTCCCATTGACTCAAAGGCGAGGAGATTGACATGCAGCCAGTTAGACGGCACTCTGCTGAGATTATTGCTACTCTCACAGTCTATTCTGGTGTTTAAGATTAGAAAAATAACCAACTGTGGACAGTGAGGACATTATTAACCAAGGTGTTGGTACAGAGATGTGCTCGGGGCTTAATTTTGCCACAAGTCTCTATCTGTGTGTTAAAAGCTGATTAGCAAGCTTCGCTTGGGATCTGAACAGGCAAAGAAAGGGTGTAACGGCGATGGCAACCCATGAAAGGAGAGGAGGTCGTAAAGAATCCTGTTTCCGCCACCACAGACCATTTCTTGCTTTTTACAGGGTCTCTGCCACAGAGGGTCAGGGGGTCTCGAGTGGAGCTGTGTGTCTGTGTGATTACTGAGCAGCGAGCAGCGAGGTCAGATCACGGTCATGGACATTTACAGATAGAAATATATGATCTCAAAACAATGAGCCTAAAACTGAGAGCTCATTAAAACTCACAGCTGTGGAGGGACGGTGAATTAGCAGAAGGGAGGAAAAGGAGGCTACTTTCGCTGTCTGTTCTCTGTTCAGCTTTCAGTGTGCAGACCTGTAGATGGAGGGAGGGAGGGAGGGGGGGCGGTCAGCTGTATTTAGCAGGAGAAGCTTCCTGTGCGTGGGCCTCATGGCGCCGAGCGGGGGACGGGATCCACAATCCAACTTGCTGTCTCCACAAAACACCCTTTGCTACAAAACACACACACCCTCTGGCACCGATTCTGCTCTCAATTTCCTGCCTGTAATTCTGGCTGCTGGTCAGAGAAAAAGCAACTTCCTAACAGTGAAAGAGCCCGGACAATCATTCGCTGCTTAGATCACGTGTAGATAATCATGCTTCATGGCACAAGAGAGATGTTGTGTAAGAGCAGAGGAAACCTGACTGAAACAATTAGTGACACTGACTGATGAAAATGTGAAGCATCCAGGAAGTAATTATTACTCTCAAAATTTAGACAAATAAATTAGAGCTTCCTGAGTTATCATGACTCAACCACTTTTACGTCTTAATTTTCAGTGTGGACAGATACATAGCACAAAATATAAAAGACATTATAATTTACAGTGTTGTTTCTGTGTGCAGCCATGATTATTGATTTCCCTTGAATTATGTCCATATCCAATCTATAAAAGGAATTCCCTAAAGCACAAAGCATTTGACTACCAGATCCTGTGCATTTGACTGTCAGGCCTGTGTGAGTTTTTGTAAATTAGGTGGAGCAGAAGCCACTCTTAGGTACAATTTAAAAACATTCAAATGACCTCTCAGTTATATTTCAATTTGTCGTACCAGAAAACAAGACTATTATAATAGACACTAAATAGTTTACTATTTCAGATTTCGGATCATTGACAAGTTTAGAGTCACACAACAGTAATTTTTGCATCTGTAAAATGTGATGCACTGCATTGTGGGAATGTTAGCACATCACGAGTAGGCCATGGACACTTTTCGCACCATTTTGGGAATTTTTGAGGGCACTATTGTGCATAAAAAGGAGTTCACAGCCACGCTAGCAGCTCTGTTAGCAGCTGTCTGCAGCTACACTGCCACAGTGGATGCTAACATCAGCATGCTGGCACACTCACAACGACGATGCTAACGTGCTAATGTTTAGCAGGTGTAATGTTCACCATCTTAGTTTGACATGTTCGAATGCAACCTAGGCTAATGGGAATG
This sequence comes from Oplegnathus fasciatus, assembly GCA_003416845.1. Lineage (NCBI taxonomy): Eukaryota > Metazoa > Chordata > Actinopteri > Centrarchiformes > Oplegnathidae > Oplegnathus > Oplegnathus fasciatus. Next base: position 79,742 of record NTHP01000202.1, on the reverse strand, counting down.
TCATTAGTTTTGCAGGTAATTGGTCATAAAGCAAAGTATTAGATAAAATTGTGACCTGATAATGGTGCAACAGGAAAAGTCAGAGGATCACCAAAGTTATTACAGTTCATCTTGTGGGGACCCTGAATGTGTGTACCAAATTTCATGGCAATCCATCCAACAGTCATCAAGACGTTTGACTCAAAACTATAAATGTCAACCTCATGGTGGCGCTATAGAGGAAAAGTTAGAGGACCACTAAAGTATAAAATATAAAATAAAATAACTTTATAAAATAAAATATAAGACCAACAGACCCACATTACCATCTGTAGAGCAATGCTGCTAGCGTTACCAAAAAACAAACAAACAAACAAAAACCAAAAAACCCCATAAATTCAGAAAACTGACCAAAACAAAGATAGACAGTTGATTTATCTCACTGACTATTATAGTCGCTTTTTGACTGCTTCATTGAGAGAGTTGTTACTATTGGCACAGACGTGTAAAGTGACATTTAATGCTTAAGAAGTGGAACAACAGTGCTGCCCACAGTGTGTTTACATCAGCAATCTATAGTCAAATCTAAGACCACACATAGAACCAAACATTACTTAAAGACAGCCACAAGGTGCCAAACCTCTAATTAGCCTGGCCTTTAGTTCTCACCCATGATAAACAATCTTAGCAAGGACAGCCTTGTAATTAAAAACCTGAGAAACCCTGTGTCCACATGCTGTAAAACAAAGATTTATTCCTACAGTGTCTCTGACTTTATACACCCGTGCTGGCCATCTCCTCACAAACAATTCCTAATTCATGGACATTACAAGACCCAGAGGATGTTCCTAATTACAAGGCACGTGTAAACCAAACCAAGCCTGGTTACCCCTGGAGGGGTAAGAACACAGGAACATCAGGCTGGAGCCAGTTTTATTGTTGTTGCCAAGGCGGAGGAGAAGAGCATGGAGGAAGTCCTAAATCAATCCCACTCACTGAGGGGTTCACAGTAGGAAAGAGGCTGTCATCAACAGGAGGTGGATCTGTCACGATCAATTACAAAACCACAGGGAAAAGCCTAATGAATTTTGATACCAGCCTTTGTCTCTCTTTGTTTTAATTTGAGGTCTTTTCAGTGCTGATAAACTCTGAACAGTTAATTTCTACATTTAAAACAGACATAAATCCCTTCTTTTTCCAAAATATAGCATATTTAGGACATTTTGTGAATATACTATCAAAAGTTCTATGCCTGTCTGAATAAAGAGACACTGTATTTATGGAAATCCTTTTAGCCTAAAAGATTAGCCATTTAATTACTATGTAAATTTGTTAATAAAGTTTATTTACTTATTGCACAGATACATAAATATAATTATAAGTGCATTATGCAAAAGTTCACAGTCATTTGTTTCTGTTTTTAAGAATATTGTCTATACTCATACTTAGTAAATACTTAGTAAAATCACTAAACATCTGTTGTTTAGATGCAGCTGCTCCATTAGCCACTCTATCGCTATTTCTGTTGTCAGCCATCATTGTTATCTGCAGGCACATTAGATATTACCTCTGACTCTGATGTAATCTGTGCAGAGTCATCTTCATTCTCCCCCACGCACGGCTCAAAAGAAGGGCAGGGCGATGTTAATACCACAAAAGTCTGGGACACACATTGACTACAGTAGCACAACTGAAACACTTAGCGAGAGAATGAGCATTGTGGAAGCCTAAATAGGTCAAAAGTAAACTTGAGAGGTTTGTTGTGGCCGTTCTGAAACACACCGTTTCTTTGAATAGTAGCTGACACAGCCACCCAAAGAGGACAAACTGGGAGCGGTAACTAAACTTTCTATTCATGTTCAGTGAGCAGAGCCATGGATTTACAGAAACACTGATGTGAAAATCAAGAAAAAAAGGTTTTAAATTGCTTTTTAAACTTCAAAAACTGCATAAAAATTTGAGATTTCAAAATAATCTGCTCAACTTTGCAGCTAGAACAACAGGTTGACAACAAACCCCCAGACAGCCTGTGTTTATCACTGTATACAGTTACAAATTGAATCTAAATTATCAGCTTCCCACGACAATAACAACAAATTTTATTCCATTCAAAGGACAACCCCAGTGCCAAGTGCAAGGACATTGTGGTGTATTGATTCCTGCAAAGCTTTACCAATGTTCTCCTCATATGTAGGTCAATGAGGCTGCAGACTCGCTCAAGTGCAGCTTCAGTCAGATATTTAGGTCACACCCCAATTACAGCGAGGCAGAGAGATGAGCTCTGCAGGGGAAATATCTTTATGGAATACAGCCATTTCTTTGAATATTATTTTGTAGTTATTTTGAGATGGAGCCCTGGCAGGGGCTCGAAGCAACAAGCAGCAGTGGCAGGAAGATGACAGCTCGGGTGATTGGGTTTGAAAGTGGACCTGTCTAGCCTCTATGCTAATGCTCTGGCTCCTAGACAGTCTTCTGTTGGCGACGCTCTCTGGCGAGCTCCAACCCTTTTCTTTTAGATGACATCACCATTCATACAGGCATGTTGACATCATTGGGAGAGTATGTTTGGGAATCACAACAGAAACATTAAAGCAGAGCTGGCGATTTATACCGTGTGCTGGTTTGTGTGCACTTTTTGTTCTGTTAAACTGGACAGTTTCTCCATCATATCTGCACATTGCCACCGCTTATAAAACCTGATTCACATCCCAAAACAAATCCATAAATCCGCCCTGCATGCTGAAACTCAATGTGAGGTTTTACAAGAGGCAAAAGAATGTTGCCAACCCCATTTTACCTCTCCAAGGGAAGCCCTGGGAGAGTAAGCAGACTGAATGTAAAGTCAATACCATCATACACAAGCTCTGCATGTGGTCTGCGTCAGATCAGCCCTGGGAGCGACTCTCAGCGAGGGGGATGGATGGGAGGGCTCATTTGAAATCCTTTGAATACACAAAAGAACTGAAGCAGATATGTTGGAGTCTGTAGTGAAAATGACAAACATGCTACTGCAGGTGCTGGGAATAAAACTGAGGGGTTTTTTTTCAAAAAACAAATGAAAAAGACAGACAGTTGTCAAGGGGAAGGAGGCAGGAGAACAAGTCTTCCTAATTCACAAGATTGTGATTAGCGTGACAGATTTAGTGCACGGTGACAAGAGGGCCTTGCACTCTAATTGGGGGTTTTCAGCTCTGTATGTTATTTTAAACTAGCTTATGATGATTATGGCAAAGTGACACTAACTCAACTCCCACATACGCTGCTGGCAAGATTCTGGCGGATGAAGAAATAGTTACTTTATGTTCAAAATAAAATCATGCTTGCATCATGTGCTATGAATTACAAAACGCAATTTCATGCAACCTTATTTTTTAGATTAAATTAAATTAAAATGTACCTATGACATGGCCTTATCCAAAAAGATTTGATATTATAACATGATATTATGAGTGTAAGAAAACACTGTGTAAATCTGTCTTTCATGAGCACAAATGTATTATAAAACTACTCACATAAAGAACAGCCCCATCCACCAATGAGCCTTAGAGGGTTAACTGTGGGTTTTCCAGTTGCTTCATTACCACCTGGCACTCTACATCACATAAACTGGCCCAGCTGCAGGGTCAGGCCCTTCAACAGAAATCCCCTGTGTGGTGTTGTGCATAAATGTACTGCTAAATAAAACAAATAACATCCTACAGCAAGGAGACACTTCAGTGGGACAACCCAATTTCCATAGACCGAGAGTTGAACCATCAAACGTTCAAAATTTCAAAAAAGGAAGTTCATGCATCATTTATATCTCTCAAAAACAAGTTTGAGGAAAGTCCCTGTGATTTGATAACACCACAGAGGAGGTTTCTCTTAGCTGCTGCTGCCACAATTTGAGTTTTAAAACTTGAGTCATAAGTCTTAGCATTTTTTAGGCCAGGCTAGTAGCACAGCTGTAAGGATGGCAATGTCGGTCAATTGGTTGGTCCACCAAAAATCTCAACAACTATTTGATGAAATGCCATGAACTTTTGTACAGACAATCATGGTCCCCGGAGAATGAAGCCTGTGGACTTTTCCTCTAGCGCCACCATGAGGTTGACATTTGTGGTTCAGAGTGAAATTTTATTTGATGGACCGTTTGCTACATACGTATATTCAAGGTCCCAAGAAGATGGATTCTAATAACTTTGGTAACCCCGTGACTTTCCTTGAGCACCATCATCTGGTCAAATTTTCAATTTGTCAAACATTATGATACCTGCAAAACTACCGACATTCCCATCAGCCCACTTACATGCTAACAGGCTAAACCAAGATGATGAATATGGTAAAGATTACACCCGCTAAACATCAGCATGTTAGAATTGTCAATGTGAGCATGTTAGCATGCTGATGCTAGCATTTAGCTCAAAACTACCGCTGTGCTAAAGTAAAACCTTAAAGCTTGGGTAGGTAATGTCTTTTAGAAGCATTTTTTGTTATATTTGTTGAAATTCTCTTTACATCCAGACAGCAATCAATAATTCAAGTGCTCTCACAAAAAAAGGA
>NTHP01000202.1:59160-75120 GCA_003416845.1 Oplegnathus fasciatus | reverse complement strand
ATAATTCAAGTGCTCTCACAAAAAAAGGAAAAAAGTCCGGTGTCTGTGGCTGTGGCAGGACTGTAATAAGCCCGTCCAGCTACGCATCTGACTACCTGCGCGCACTCTGACCCTGACCTCTGACCCTGCACTCGCTGCACACGCCCGTCATCTTCCACACGGCTAGGCGGCTAAAGTTAGCGAACTAGTCGGACAAGAATGTCAGAGAAAGGAAAGGAAGACAGAAGGATAAAGCGAGAGGTCAAACCAGAGTCTACATCAGTCTGGATTTATAACGATGGTGAGAAGAACTGAGGGAGCTGAAGGGCTGAAAAGTGACGCTGTGAGTACTAACAACAGCCATGTTGGTTGTTTATGTTCATGATGATGATATTAGGTGATTTCAAACATGTGAATGAGACATGAGGAAGTTGGACACGGTTAGCGACGACAACGATGCGCTGCGCTCCTCTATCCACCGCTCTCTCGTGGACTTGTCCTCCAGCGGTAGTCAGGCGGTGCGCGTTTGTGTGTTTTGAGGGGAGTGGCTTTGGAGGGAGACCTGGGGGGGGGCGTATACTTTCAAAATCTAGCTTACTGTTGCTGGTTTCTCCAATATTACCAACCCTAACTTTAAAGAGCTGCTTGCATGGCTGTAGACTATTATACTTATTTAAACATTTTAAAAAGCAAAGTTTCAAAGCAGGGAAAGTATAACAGCTTGTCCACACAGAAGGCATTTCCATGTTTTTCGGTCGTCTGTCACACGAGCACTTCTATTTTACTTGCACATTAACATGACCGGAAGTGTTATTTTAAGCTTTAAGCCTATTTTCTTCCTTTTATGCATGTAAATAAAGTGAGTGTTTACAGTGAGCCCTGAGTGCTACCAAAACGCGGGTGACCTACACTCACTACTGTGCATGAATGCATCCTGTGTAGACACAGACTGTAGCACTGAAGCTGCTGCTGCTCTGCTAACATGCTGCTTTGTCTGCGCCGACTGTGTAAGATGCAAAGGAGGAAAACGTTGTAACGTTGAATCACTTTACAGTTTGATTGGATTTAAAACGGACTTTTCTCACAGCAGACATTTCAACTTACAGCAGGAAAGCACAGGTGTAATTAATAACATTAATTAATGATGGCTCTGTTCCATTTGGTGACTCAGTAAGCCATGACAGTGAGTTGGCACACACAAAACCTCAAACACCTAACTGGCATACAGCCTTGAGCTTTAATTACACCTGTGTTTTTCCTGCTATGATATGTTAAAATCATGATAAAAATTCCAGTTCTGCGTTCATCCTGCTCTTCTCTAAGGTACTTAGAATAAAAAGTTCCCTGTTTTCCTTCCTCAGTAAAAAACAAAACAAAAAACAGATCATCTTACAATTTGGAAATACTGTACTGTTGCTCTGCTTTTCTCTAAATCGCTTCCATGTTACTCATCACCATCGGCCACATTGAATATTTTGACTTCTTTCCCACTGAAAAATTCTTGTGAGCTGTACTAACAGTGAGCGAAAGCAGAAAATATTTCCTCCTTAATCTTAAGCCTGTTATTCTAAGGCTCTTTCCCTCTGGCAGAAAAGACACACAGGATGGCTTTCCCAATGTTATCCCTTAAATCTTCCCCAAGTTATTGCTGGCATTAGTCTGGCTATTTCAGCTGTGATATCAAAGCAACACAATGGACGCATCAGAACACAATGTCCTATGAAAATGCATGAAGAAAAACCATAAAGCCTGTAAAAGACACATAATCAATTCCTTCAGCAGACACAGGCCAAGAAACGTCTTTAAAAAGCTGCATTACATCATGTGGCTCTAACGACTGATGAGTCTCTGGATTTCTAACAACCAGACCTGTGTCTCATACACAGTGAAGCATGTGTCAATAGCAGATAATTACATGGTTTACACTACATCACACACACACAAGCAAGTATGTCTGCTTCAGGAGGTGATTTTCACAAATGGAATGTATGATGTCAGTGTGTAAATGGAGAGTAAAACCATAGACTGGAAAATACGAGGCCAAGCCCTTAAAATTAGCGAGAAGCCAACAACGCGACAAGGGGGAGGGTGGGGTTTCCCGGCGAACACTCCCATGTCTTTTTTTTCCCCAATTCTGCTGATGCCGTGGAAACTTCAAAGAAGTCAGAAAACAAGGAGAGCGAAAAAGGGATCTGTTCTGTTTTCCCTCTGCCTGCTACTAGGTGACTTGGCAGACGGCCAGTGAAAGGAAACCAGAAGTCTACAGTGCAGGAGGCAGCGCCTCATCATCAACGACTGATGTCCCGATCTTATCTTCTGACACCTGGTCAGTCAGCAGCAGCAGTATGACTGTAGGCAATCAGTGTTGCAGATCAAATGTCTGAGCAGTGTTACCAGGCTGCAACACAAATAGCATTAGTCATGTGTCTGTAGTGTATGCTAAAGGAACTGAGAACAATATGTGCTTACTGCATATGCAACTACTTCCCCTTTTTCTCGGTAATTTCTCTTTTAAAAAAAGAACATTAAATTCATGTGAATATTAAAACTTCACAAAACAGGGACGTACAAGGTTTTAGAAATACTGACGTCATGTGTCCAAATTTACTCAGCACCAAACTCTATACAATTTTCTGAGTATTTAAAGAAAAGATTACAAAATTTCACATTTTATTTATTGTGGTTCGCTCTGGTGCTTCACAGCCAGAAGGTTCTGGGTTCAAATGCACCATCCAACGGGGGCCTTTCTGTGGGGAGCTCGCATGTTCTCCCCGTGCCTGCGTGAGTTTCCTCCGGGTGCTCTGGTTACCTCCCACAGTCCAAAGACATACGGTTGAGTTAAATGGCTACTCTAAATACCCAGTAGGTGTGAATGTGAGCATGAATGGTTATTTGTCTATATGTGTCAGCCCTGTGATAGACTGGTGACCTGTCCAGGCTGTACCCTGCCTCTCGCCCAATGTCACCTCGGATTGGCTCCAGCCCCCCCGTGGATAAGCGGTTCTAGCTAATGGATGGATATTTAACGGTTCAGTTTATGCCCCAAACAGACAAAATTAGAAGATGTTTAGACTGCATATGCTCCTTCTGTGACACATGGTGCACAGCCAAAAGCTTCTTTTTACATCCAGTGAACTAACAACAAGTATGACTCACTAGTGTTCATTCAAGGACATGATCCCTCACTGGCTTCTCACCCGAGAACACGACTAATTGTCGACACTGAAAAGCACAGCCAATGAATACAATGTAACATCGTCAAATGAATGCAGTGTAACATTTTCAAGACACTGTACTGTAAATGCCTTCAGATGAGATTTTCTGTAGGTCTGTGGAGTGCCTTACCGGCGAGGGAAGGTAACACTATATCATTATAAATGTAAATATGACATGGAGAGCACTCTCAATTACAGAGAGGGAAATGAGAATGTCTTGGCTCCAACACTCACATTCACTTGAAAAACACTGGAGGCCTTGCTCAATCATGTCCTATTTCAGCACCTTACAAAAGCAGCATTGAAATAGTGTGACATTCGAAACAAGTCGTAATGACTACCTTAATGATAGTAACTGGTGATTATTGAAATGTTAGTGTGGCAGTTCATGCGCGGGGTGGTGGATCCATCAGGCAGCAGAACTACTGTATGTTAAATAATTTCCTTACAATGAGAATACTCCCCATTCATCGCTCACACACACAGCCAGAGAGCACCCTCTGCTTTATTTGATGCTTCTCTATTCACACAGATCAAAGGGAGAAGGGCTGATCGTCCGTACATTAGGACAAAACAAGCTCCTCCACAGACTGCCTCCAGTATGAATGCATTACCAGGTTAGTTATTTTAATTAACTCCTCAGCACTATCACCTATCACCTGCTTTCAATATCCCATTCAATCAAAAGAGGTTATGATTTACGGAGCTGCTCTGCACTCTGTGTTATCAAGATTTCACCCGGCTAGCTCTCAATACTTTGTCAAATGACTTGCAATTCCGAGCTTTTGGCTGGGAAACTAGACACACAACCAGCAAAAAAAAACAAGCAAAATGATTATTTAGTCCTTTCTCCACGGTATCTACATCAGGCCTCTTATCTTTCTGTCAGTCATGACAGCTGATTGCTCCTGCAGAGGAACAGCAGTCTGTAAAAGACCACAGGGAAAGCATGCCTTAAATGGCGAGTCGGCAGCTTGCAGCCAGGTGCTCTGGGTGTCCAAAGGACACAGTCGGCCAAAGGTCACTGGATTGCAGTGCTTAAGTTACATAATCAAAGTTTGTTTTAGGCTTTAAATACATTTTCAGGGTGACTCTCCAGAATGTGCTGCTGACTTAAAGGCGATATGTGTGGACATTTTATGTGATTGCAGCTTCTTTTATTTTTAATTATTCTGATGGCTTGAGTTTGTGTTTGTAGAAAAATAACACAATCCCAGAGAAAACTGGTGCAGTTGAGTTGCTTTCAGCCCATTCATCTCACTGTCCCTAGGTCAGATCCATGCGGGGATGGGGGGGCAGTATCAGCAAATATTGATGTCTGCCACAGTGTCTCTTTTGTCCTACTGCTGGAAGTTGCAAAAGCTGGAATTTTTTCTCTGTATGGCGGCTTTGAAAACCAAATGTTATGTCATCACTGAGTAAGTGCATCAACCATTAACATATCATAAATTATAAAAATTTACAGAATTGTATGGTGTCTCTGTGAGAGACACTTGTCAGATCTGACAGTGAATCTCATTTGGTCATTCATCCTTTTTCTATCTATTCCCGGTAGTTAGGGTCAAGGGGGGGTCGGAGCCAATTCCAGCATGCTTTAGACAAAAAGTCAAGAAAGCACCCTGGACAGGTGGCCAGAGATATGGTTGTGCTCAGACAAATAACAGCAGTGTGTAAAAAAAAGGAGCCCCCTCCTTCATTTGAATGAGGCCACTGTTGATGCAGCTGGGGTGCCAATGCAGAGGGCTTCGGCAAAAAAAACAAAACGCAGCATCCAGCAAAAAAGTTGAACCTGAAGGCATTGCATTGGCAAATCAAATATGTTTTAAAATCCTGTCTTTTAGTATTATAAACTTCTGTGCAGTGTTTTGGTATCTGATTAGGTTTCAGATGCATTAATCTGTTACTCTAACCGGACCACACGCCCCCACAAACACAGCCCCTTGCAATTTTTTGGGATCTGAACGCCCACTAAGAAATAGATAAACATATTCACACCTTAAGGCAAAAGAGTCTTTAGACTGTGAAAGGAAGCTGGAGCACCTGAAGGACACCCAGGCAAAACAGAGAACCCAGGACCTTCTTGCATCGAGGTGCAAACCTCTGAGCCAATCCAAAAATCTGGATGGTGTGTTGTCTTGTCAAGAATAACAAGCTTCGAGAACCGAACCGATAAAATGTTTGCATTGCAAAAAGACTGTTCTTGGCACTGTTACAGACTCACACTATTCCAGGTTGCACATGTGTTTAAACAGACACAAGCATGGAAACTTCCCTTCCCTCAGTTGCTTAGGACAGCAGAGGGACGGCTGGCACCTTTGGGTGGTCCCGCTCTCCCGCCATCTCTCCACACAGTGTCTAACACTCGTGCGACATTCCTCACAGGGGTTACCACAGGGTCTGTCCTTTCTCATTGACGTTTGGGAAATTTTAAGAATTTTTATTGTGCTTTGTTGGTCTTCCTGCTCTTTGGACAATAGATAGGCATGGAAAGGAATGCACGGATCATTAAAGGGTCAGTTCGCCCAACTTAAAAGAAAACATATTTTCGCACTTACCCCTACAATAGCTGGTGACATCTAGCCATAGAGATCGTTTCGAGTTTTATTTACTCAGGTTTAGAGATATCCTCTGGTGAGACTACCCTGATACAATGGATCTGAATGGAATTTGTGAAGCTCAAAGCGCTGACTTCTTTGGTAGAAAATATTCCAGCTGAAAATTGTTCACTGTGGATTACCCCAAGTTACCAAGGTATTGTTTCTGAAAAGACACATTGCTGGTGATTTTTGAGTGCCACATATGAAATTCCATTCACTGTATTATTATAAGTGTCAGTTTTTTGAATTACACAAAGAAACTTCACTGATCACTGCGGCAGCCACTATGAGACGTGAAATAGAAATGATTCAAACGCTCCAGCTACAGTTTGCCTTTCAGAACTTTTTATTTCTGACCTCAAAAAACAGGAACCTCTGCACACAATAAATGTCCACTGATGTTTATAGAGACTTCCGGACTTCTACTGATGTTTTATAGTTTTCATATTCTTACCAGAGCAGATGCAGCCGTTAGTCTGCCTGGCAAAGACGTGTGTGCTCATCTTCTCATCTGATGCCAGTGACTACAAACCCTTCAGGGAGAACAAAAAGCATTCTTCTAAAAATTCATATAGTTAGACCACAGATTCCTATAACCCTTTATGCTTCTAATATCAGATGGGAGCAATTTTTATTTTCCTTAGAAGACCGACACTCACTGGTGCTCCCGACCATCCTCCCTTTGTCTTTATGCCTCCGCGGGCTTTTGGCGCTCAGTGCGAGGCGCGAGGGCAGGAGGAGCCCCACTTGGCACGAGGGGAGGATGATTCCCGAGCAGCCTGTCGACTTCACTCCCTAATGCTCTTTCGCCTGCCCCACTGACTGAGTTTTTAATAAATGATGAGATGTGGTATAAATAAACCACAAGGCAGTGCAACTGCCAAAAGGCAGAGAGAGATACTAAGGTAACACACAAGAGGTGATAAATAAGTCAACAAGGACTCATTTGCACTACTTGGTTTCTATCACTGTCGTTGTGGCACTACGTTAGATTGGATTTGAGAGGTAGCAAGTATGTCGCTGCACATGCAAAAATTATTTTTGGAACAAAAACAGCCAAGTTGTGCACCACTTCTTTCTAAAAATAACTCAAAGGGTTAAGCCATTTACACTGACCTTTTATCAGTGAATTTGAAAAGTTACTGTCTGTGATGCAGCATAACATTAGACTGTAACAACCTGTGAGATATCAACCATACAGGGTCTTGCTTAATATAAAACATAAAATAAAGATTATAATTACCATTGCACAATATACCACATTAATGCAACAAGAAAACACAACTATAAGGAATATTTTCTAATAATGTTACAATAAACTCTGCTCACCATGCATTGGTAAATGGACATTTGATAAAAGCTAATTAATAATTACAAACATTTACTGTAAACATTAGTTTTTCCATACAAAGGCATATAACACTTATTGGGGTTCCATCATAAGTATACATAATTAATGACTAGAAAGTATATTGCTATTATCCCTAGTTTGAAAAACCAAAAAGAAAGTCATTTGTTGTGCTAAAAAACAATATCTAACAGACAACATTGACTTTTATGGCTATGCGTTCAGATTTATCATATGAGACACAACAAAATACTTCAATAAAGCACTTTCGGCAATATTTGTATGAAATGGTGCTACACAAATAAGGGCAGATAGACAGATAGATCAGCCTGCGCCAACCACAGTCAGATTCATTGCCTTAAATGTAAAAATGGACTCTATTACTGATTACAGGTCACTGATTCATATGTCAAGATGTAGGGAAATCACAACAACAGTGCTGACCTCTTTATCTTTAGCCAGACGTTGGGGAAACAGTGGTATTTTGCAACAGAATATCAGCCTATATCCCAACTCTGTCACTGCCACTTTTGCTCCAGTTATGGTCTGCAGATAAAGACAAACCTTGTCCTAGATTCTGCAAGAGCTCAAGCTGGTACAGAGCGAACTTTTAAAGTAGGTGAATTTATACTTGGTTGACTCTTTTACACGGGACAGTCCAGTGGACAGCAGCTAATGCTACAAATTTTTAAATCACATGAAGTTGCTTTTTAACAGTGCAAGGCAGGAAGACTCCAAAACAAACACAACCCTGAAAAACAATCAGCTTATCAAGTGTTTATGGCGAATGTGTTAGCAAATAATTTCCTTCACAGCAGACACGGAACAACATGAGCGTCCCTCTGGAGTTTGTTAGGTGTTTTTTTTTTTGCCACAGAATGAATGCAAATCCAATATTCATTCATTCTCTTCATTCGTTTTTGTTCAATTGCTGTTAACAAAGACCAGCTCTTTCGAAGTATCGCGTGAAAAGAAAAATGTCCCCCCAAAAAAACATTAAGCTAAAATTGACTAGATTGGTCACTTTGATTGGAAAAAAAGGTAGACAAAGCCAAAGGCAGAGATGAATCGAGATGGAGTTAGGAAAGGCTGAAAGGTTGTAAATTACATGGTATATCAGGATCCAGCATTAGTCAATGGAGCTGGAATGATGAAAAGAATGATGAAAGGCAGGGGTGAAAAGCTGAAATGAGGTGGGGGGCTGTTTAAAATGTCCTCCATTTCATCAAAGTGATTATTGGGGGTACTTAGCAGCTTTCATATTAAAATGATTAAGGTCTCTTTGAAAAACTAAGAGCTGGTGTGACTGTAGTCAGTGGGAGGCCTGGAATAAAAGGTTCTTGTGGTAAGAGAAGAATGAGCCTTAAATACCTTACAGAGGACGGACTACGTGGCAGGCTTTGGTCTTCTGGTGCTGCTTCTGCTCACTTAGCGCGTCTGTTGTCATGTTTCTGCAAAGAGGAGAATCAAACGTTATAAAATGGACAAACTAATATAAATGTTAGCATGTTAGCATAGATTCCCCCCCTCCCCCCTCCATGCATGTCCCCATGGATATCTGCCCCAGCCATTCACTTTATGGCTGCTAGCAACAGATTCACAACACACAATCCTGCTATCACAAGCAAGTATTGTAAAACTTTCTAACAGATGGTCAACACAAAGCAAACAGGTGAGGACTGTCTGTTCAGGCCTGTTCTCTTGACATCCTCGGGGGCACACATAGCTCAAATATGATCTCCGACTGGAACATACAGTAAGAACCTGTTCTGCATCTCACGACGCTGCAACCCAACACCGCCATCAAATAAAAGAGACAAAGACGCGTTATTCATTTCTGCGTCACTGTCGAACCTTTGAGGACAAACTGTGCATATTAGCAAACACAGCAGTCAGCTACATTATAAATTGTTAGACTCACTTTGCAGTAAATGCAACAGAGGAGCAAATATTGATCAATTGATTAGCGTCTGAATGTGACTTTGCTCGGTTGAATGTTAATGGCAGCGAACAGATGCCTGGAGAAACGCTGGCTACAAAACAACAGCTCTCCATTTTGTCTGGATTAAGGGCTTGTGTCACAAAATCACTGACTTAAGTGAACAGGAGAGGGGTCGTGACCTCAGCAGGGGCCAATCCAGTTCGGACTTGACGTTGCAACTGGACAACAGATCTTTTTTTTTCTAAGCCTTGTATAAAAACGGTCAGCCTGTTCCCCAGAAATGCTGTTAAAAGATCACACTGTCTTAAAATACAAATCAAATGTAGTGCTCGCTCCCCAAAACATCACAGAATGTTCTCTTCTCACTGTAAAAGGATTATAGAGACAAGGGAGTAGGTTAATATTTAGATATGGCCCGGTGGAAAGTGAAAGCATTGTGGTTGGGGTGTTAGGTAGGCGTACACAAAATGGTCTATAATTCAACAGCCTTAAGCCAACTGCCAACTCATGCTGAGAGGCGGTGGAAAGGCTTAAAACTTTTCTCTTTGCCACTGCCTTTTATTCAATTAAATTAGGGACATGTTCATTTATATCATGCATTGCGCTGTAACTGCACTTTTGACTCTTTTGATTATCCTGTTTCATTTGATTTGAGCTTATTTTTATCTTCTATTTAATTTTACACTGTCAAAATATTTAAATATTAAGATATATATGCATGTGTCTTTTTATATTTCCTTGTGTTTCTTTTATATCTTGTCTTAATGCCTGTTAATGCTGATCTAAAGCTCTTTAAATTGCTATAAATAAACTTAAAGTAAACTAAATAAACTTGTACTGTTTCGTTATTTTTTCAGCCTTAAATTAACCAAAACATAGCATGCCCAGTCGACAAATTGTTACATAATCTAATTTGTGATGGAGAAAAGCACTGTTCACGTTATTAATGTTTACACCATTTCATCTGTACTTAAGAGTTTGAGATGATTTTGCAAATATTGTACAGGGCTGTGTAGAAAAAGGTCATTGGCACGACTTCATTACATTTTAATGGAAACCTGTGACCACTGGTTACAGCTGACCAAAGTTCAGGGAGGGTGAGTCCGCCCATACAGTAGCTGCCCTTGACATCTCACTTTATTGTCTCTGTTACGCAAAGTACCTGTTATCAAATATTTTATTTAAAGTTTTCATGCAGGGACTTTGCACTGAAATTAAAATAAGAATGTCTTGTGAAAATACTGTCATCAAACATTCCCATGAACCCAACATGCTCGGCAGCCACCCACATACACATATCTTGGGGGATATGATGTTGCTAACAAGGAGGCTACAAATTTGCCACCCAGTCGCCACATCACTGGAAGTTGGACTGTGGCTGCTGCAGCTCGAGGGGCAATACGCAGCACATCATAAAGCTCTGGGAACCAGAGCACTGCACGTTGTCCTTACTTCACACACACACACACACACACATACACTCTCCCAGGGGAGACAGAGACAGTCAATCACTCCTAGCAACTAGGACATCTTATCCTCGGCTCACCCTCGCCGGTTGGATGTTGGCTCATCTGGCTTAGCATCACAGGAGCGGAAGCATGGGAAGGGGTCCTGTCCTCAAATCGCACTGACTGAAGGTAACACAGACAGAGGGAAAATGTTGTGTCTGCCTTTGATACTGCTTGGAGCTGCTAAACAGCTGCTGTCACTTCATCCCTTAACAAAATCCCTAATCTTGGTCATACTCATACAGCTCATTAATGAATTTTTGCCTCCTTTTCTTCTGTATTTAATAATAGTATAAAAGCAAAGTTGTCAGCTATTGTTGCTGCTTTACCAGAGACTTATACTTCTCTTATGATGACAGTACAATTTAATCCTTACTTTAACCCTATAAACCCTTTCATCATAATGTGACCCATGCTACACTGCTCCCCGGGCTCATCAATAAATCAGACTTTCGCTTCAGAATTTCAAGATGGGCCTGAGACAGAAATGAATTCCCAACTAAAATGGAACCATTTGCGCCTCCACCAGAAATCAATTCATTTTCAGCTTTCAGTGGAAAAGCAGAAAAAGAAATGAGAAAAAAAAAAAAACTCTCTTAACATCTCATCTCTGCTGCTTTTCCACAGAGAGCGTCGGCATTGTCTAGAGACGGTGCAGAGATCTTCTACCGAGGCTTATTAATTCACTACTCTCATCTCCCCGAGCTGGCTATCATTACAGCCCTATATATAGAGTCGCACAGGGAATAGTGAGGGATGCACACACACATTAACATTAATGACTTTAGGCTCTGCTCATGAGCTGTGTGTGCTCACAGACGCACTCACACATGCAACTGTGAAAAAAATTAACCGACTGTGCTCGCACCCCATGAAATAAACACTCCTTTGTTTACAAACAAAAGAAAGACTGGCTTCCTTTTCACTACTATATCGCAGCATCAAGTTGATGCATCTCTGGTTTCACTACTGAATGTGCATCGGGTTTGGCTGCAGGCGAGAGCAGAGTCTAATCCGGGATCTTCAGTAGGTTAGTCGAGTGCAAGCTCCTACTGAGTTTGCTAATGAACAATCATCAGTGCCTCCCCCAGTGGCTGTTGCAAAGGACCAGTGCACGGTTGTATTGTGAAAGCAGGATTACATTGTGTTGGCCCTTCCTTGGTAATTCTATCCCGATCTCAGCAGGAGTCTACACAGCCCATTACATTTTCCACATTGTGTTAATCAGGATCTAATGTCCAATATTGCGACCGCACGCTCTGGGTTTTGTGCACAGGTCTGAGCACATCTTTTTGAACAGGATACATTTGAATTAGAGAGCCAGCGCTGAGGCTACTTAAAGTCCTTCCTCCCCTGCAGCACCCCCAGCTGCCCCTCCTCAGGCCCCATCCTGGGTGGCTCAGTAGTGGGTTAGCAGATGGTGCTTATGGGGGGGAAGAGCATGCACACATACTCCTGTCCCCCTGCATGAGCCTTGGGGGTGTTTGCAGCTCGGCAGGGGCAATCCAGTGGGCTTCCACCCAGCAGCAGCAGAATGTGACCCCACTCTCTCTCTTGCACTGCCCTTAGGCCTGAACACGGTCAGCCAGGCATAAACCAAAGACAAGGCCAATGCCATTCTCCTCTGCAAACACTCTCAGACACACATGCACGCAAGCACACACCCCTCATTGCACATACACACAAGGGCTGCAAGGATGGGTCGATTCCCAGCTATTTCCCCCCATCGAGGATCCATTAAGTGTCTTGTGCATGCATGTTGTTCACACGTTACATTAACTGACAGCAGGATGAATGATTTATTCGGGGGGCTTTTCAATTGTCAGAGATGGATGGCATCAATAGGGGTTTTGTCCTTGCTGATGAATCAGGCGATTTGCCACTTTAAACAAATCTATCCTCGCGCTGTTGTACAGCACGCCCTCAGAGAGGACTCCAGGGACCTCCTCTGTCTGTTCAGAAAACTGGACTAAAAATGAAGGAGAAACAGGTGAGAAGAGGGAAACTGTTAAGCAGGCAGAGACGAGAAGCATATTGCAGTGTACATACCCTAAGCCCTGCGCTGCTCCCCTTCAGTCTCTTTGATATCTTTATGCAAATATGAGCTGGCTGATTTGGGAGTATGGAGAGGATTAATAGCTCTCTCTGTGGACTCGGTGTAACACAGTAGCAGAGGATTGTGGGTCAGGGCGCAGAGACCCCTGGGCACAGCGGGCATCAGCTGCCATTCTCCAGGTATGAAGGCACAGGGAAAGCTGTGAGTAGTCTAACACCTGGATACAACCCACTTAATATTTTATGTATGTTTCCAGAAAAATATGTTTACCAATCCAAATTCATTAACCATTAATAATTTATTTATTCTCTTATCTTATGGTCTCAAATAATATCAGTTCCAATATGTGTCGTCCCTCTGGAATTAGCAGATAAATTAGCCTGGAAGCATTATATGCATTTGAATAAGCACCCATTTAGATTATTTAGCCATGGGAATACTAAAATAACACACAATGGTAAACATTTAATGAGGAGATAAAGCACCAATTAATCAAAATGAATGAAGGAGGATGAAAATGGCATATCACTTGAGGAGTAATATGATTTAAGCATGCAGGTTTTGATTAAATCTGCATTATTCTACAGTGAGCCCGCTGCATATTAGACAGTGGGATATTGCAGTGGGGAATGAGTGCTGTGAAATAAGCACAATAGGCTGAGCTTGTGTTTTCCTGGAGGCATACTGCATGCTCTCGTGTCAGCCTCACTCACTGCTGGCAATGACCAAATCCATCATGACATGTGGACAACAAAGAGCTACAAGAATGCCTGCCTTAGTGTGCACACACACCACACTGCGTCTTAGAAGGCAGCGCGCGGTACACTATCTCCCCAGAACACAAGCCTATCCCCATGCACGGGGAGCATTACATGTCACAGAACACAGTGAAATCTTTAAGCACCGTATCCAAACGAAAAAGCCCTGTCAAATAGCTCTACTCGACATGAAATACAGTAGAGCAGTTGATGGTGCCAGAGCGGAACTAGTCAGCGCAGGGAATTTTCCAGATAAAGCTTTCTGGTAGAAAATTGGGAGAGTCCAGTCATCAGTATGTTCCAGGCAATTCTTTAAATTAGCACGAGATTAGGGAGTGCATGGTGATTAAGCTCATTTGAAGTATTGAGGATCCGTCTGGGCATTGGCAACAGCCACACTTTAATTAATCTGGTAATGGATGAGAAAAATAAGCACTCTTACGCACATATCAGCATTTTGCTGAACAGGAGGAAGTAGAGGAGATGGAGGGGGAGGGGGGTGGGGTGGGAGGCTGGAGGGGGGGAGGTTGGCTTTTTAAAGGCAGACACAGTGAGTGAAATGGAGCACATTGCCTACAGATAAATTAGCACTGAGTGTATCCTGATGAATGCACCATTGTGTCTATGTTATAATGGAAAAAAGGAGATTGTATGAAGTTTTTTTTTTTATCACTCCCTTGCCCTTGTCCGGGAGTTTTCCCTGGAAACAAGGGATGTGAGAGGATTTCAGATCATGCAAAGAAAGGCTGCGGCGCCCCATGAACAGTGAGAATAGTACAGTGTGTGAGACAGCAGTGAGGGTAGAACTCTTATTACTCTTTGTTCTGTCTGCTACGGATGACCTGAGTCAGACAGACACTGTGGCTGACCCACACATGACAGACACGGACTCAATTGCTCATTTAACCCTGTTCCACCAGTTTGACGCAGTGACACTGTGGTGACAAATGTCTGTATTCGCTAGTTGAGTCATGTATTTTATAGGGCTCGACAAAATAGCCATGTGAGTAACAGTATGCACCGCAGCAGACAGCAACAAAAGTAACATTTAGTTACACAGTCCGTGAACCAAGCTGGTGCTTGTTAAATAATTGAACCCTGGGAAAAGAGCCCTGGAAGAGGTTAAGAGGGGCTGAGTTACACAGGCACTGTTGCTTGGTGGTCGCGAATCTGCCAGCAGGAAGGCTTCTCACCCAGGACTGTCCCAGGAGTGGACTTCTTCGCCTAATTAGGCTTACGCCCCTTTAACATTTAATAACGGCCGGCTGGATCTTCAGTTGAATACTTAATCCTAGTCGATGCTGAGGGATTTCACAAAGATTATCAGGATTATGAGACAAAAGACCGTCCCTTCCTGTTTGAAATTCCCTCCAATATTTTACAAATGTGTTGTCTATTTGAGTGACACATTTACTCCCCCTACACGGTCAGCTGATACACAAGGATAGCTGATACATTACAGACATCTTTTTCAGTTTTCCTTTGTTAAGCTATAGGAGCTCATTTTTCCTGAGACATAAGCTATAGAACAGATGCATGCACTGCCTCATGCTGCTGCATGAGACAAATCTGTGCCAGTGCCTATCACTCTAATACACTGAGCCGTGGATAGTATAATGAGCAGTAAATGAGAGATCTTCTGAAAGCCTCTACTAAAAAGCCTAATCACATATGGGGAGGTCAGTGGACCATCTGGTGACTGATTGTTAAATTGGACAGCTCTCACCATACCTGAACATCAGCATATTGAAGGCATTCCCCGGCTGCACTAATTCAAAATAAATCCAAAAACAGAAACATTAGGAAGCTCATGAAGAGGAAATGCTTGTCAGACTTTCAAAGAACTCAGACAAATATAAACCTCAAAGGACCAATAGGTATAAATGAATAACACTTTTTGTGTTAAATATGGAATATCAGCTGCAAATCAGCTCCTCGCCGCACTCAAAGGTGGCCCTTCTTGTGTGCGGCAGGATTTTTAATACAGAGTATCATTCCTCAGCTCAGTATACATTAAGACATGTCACTGACTATTTACCACCTCTGACATCCCCCCACCGGACACGCAGCCCTTGTCGGCTTTGCTCGGAACCAACTTCACGGCATGAAAAACAGATAATGCTAGCGTGGCCTACTTATTTTCCCCTGCCTTTCCCTGTGTGTGTAATAAGTAGTGATGGCATGTCCTCTTAAGGGAATGTAACTCTGAATGTGAGGAGGCCCTGTAGAGGAAGGGTCAGTGNGGGGGGGGGGGATGAGGACACTCATCAGAGAAGCTCCCCTGCTCCCAAAACAGATTCAGAGTGATAATTAGAGGTAGGTGATATGACAATATACTTGCTATACTCTTTATGCCAACATAGTTATGCCTTTAATATCTCTAGTTGTATTAAGCCATTGTGGGTAAAGCTGCAAATCAATAATCAGGACTGCTTTATTCCTATATCCAAAAAACAGGCAGAAATATACAAAAATCATATACATTTTATGTGTATAATTAACTGGATTAGCCAAAAATCATGATCCACAAAATGATCCACACCATACACCCCATGGG
>NTHP01000202.1:12206-48038 GCA_003416845.1 Oplegnathus fasciatus | reverse complement strand
AAAAAAAAGAAGAAAAAAAAAAAGATCAAAGCCTGCCTGTTTTTGAACGCCACAAACAATGAAAATGTCAACACAAAATAGAATACAAAATTAACATGTGAGGATGATCTACAATCATTACTGTAAACATACAGCGGTTGATAAACTAAATCTATTTTGGGGTCATGTTTTCGTGGTCATCCACAGCACATGCATTTGAGTCATTAAGTTCCATCCACATCAACAAGCAATAACTAATGCTATGCTGTCTGTGGAGGATAAAAGGCCACTGTTGCTGGCATTGATATAAAAGGCAACACTTCCTATAAATAGGCTCACCCGAGGCCGTAGGGATGACACAAGTACCTCAATCTACCACAGTGGCGCAGCTTGTTTCCTTTTTTAACTTCCCTCTATTTACCCATTACCACATATGGGGAACAGCACGTGCTCTCATGTGCCATTTTCATCCCAATACAAATAGCTTGGTCCCAAATATCGCGGCTGAAGGTCAGGATGATGAGTAACTTGTGCAAGGTGCCATTATTAGAATCAACAGTGTGATGTCAGAAAGCAAAGATGATGCATGTTGTAAGTAGCAGCGTGGGGACTGAATCATTTTTCATTAACATTTCAGCTCACACTGAAGCACCTGTTTGCATCAGTGTTTGCAAGTTCACAGGGTCTCTCTTGATTGCTAACTAACGCTTTCATCATCCCAAAAGCATCACACACTTTGCGAATGTATGTACGATGATCCCTTTTCTAATTAGGCCGATAATAGTGAAGGGTCTCTGACAGGCTTCATTCATAATGGCACACATTTCCTGTCGAGTATGACTCATGTGCTCTACCAGAGGGAGAGGGAGAGAGAAGAGCACCTCATCATCTATCATCCATTGTGAGGGTGATCTCATCCTGAGTCATAATATTAGCGCCTTGACACGTTGAAGCTCATCCACAGGTCGTAAATCCTACTCTCTCTGCCTCCTCGCTCTGTGTAAGTGTAAGGTGTTCTGCAAGTCATAAGTACGTCTCAAGTTAAGACCGACAAGTCCCCAGTCGAGTCCAAAGTTAAGGACGAGTCATTATGGGTTCTTCACCAAATGTCATGTCATTTAAAACAACAGTCACAGTAATAGCAAGGCCAACTAACTAGACTATCTTAAACCTTGTCAAAGGGTACTGTCCAGTTCATTACAACTTGGGTCTTAGTTTTGGTTATGATTACTATCGTAATATGCCAATGCATATTATTTCAATGCATATTATTTTAAGAATAAAGTTTATTACAACTTGAGTCTTCTTTTCCTAGTTTTTACCATCATTTCTCTTGGTTATGATTAAATTGTACACACCAAGTGAATTGCTGAGATCTGGGAACATGGCAACATCGCTAAAAATAAGTCAAATGGGGCAAGACAAATGAACAGATGGTAATGCAGGTTTTAAACAAACCCCCAGGTTAGTCAAACTTATTTGGGAATGGAGATGACAGCGAAAGCTAAAAATATTACACAGTCTGTTGTAAACATCCATCAACTGGTTGAATTTTGACATAATTGAATGTGCACATAGTTTTTCTGTAAAATGAGGGATTATTAGCACTATTTCCGGTGCACGAATCTTTGATTTTACCACTAAATAAAGTAGTTTAGATAATCTGGCCAAACTTTTGGCTTGTTTACAACCTATCCAATCATCCAAATGCTGAGGCTTCTTGACCCATCAACAATGTTGCCCCATTCCCAGATCTCAGCAACTAACTTGGTGAGTACAATGTTATCATAACTGATAAAAATAATGGCCAAAACTCTGAAAATAGGTATCAAGTTGTAATAAAGCAGAACAATCCATTGCATAATATGCACTGGCGAGACGTGACATTTGCCTTTTGTTTATTCCACTGCAGCGCAGTGTTACAAGTGTAAGAAAAGAGAAGTGAAAGAGAAACTACGAGAGAGCTCAGATTCACAGAAATGACCCAATATTCTAATAACGTTCAGACTGTTGAGGTATGGATTTCATGATAGCATCTTAGCTTGTGCTTGCTGTCTAACTACATTAGCCTCAACGTATTGTCCCTTGTAAAACTTAAAATGACTTAAAAGTTGTAAGTTGTTGTCTCCATCTGTGATATATGTCCCGCATGTTTGGTAAGTGTTTTGCTGAACAGAGTGTAGTGTTTGTATTCAAATAATTTCTGGCATTATCTTTCATCTATTTGCTCTGTGTTGGCAAATTAAACATTTTATCTAGAAAATTGAGGAGCTAATTCACGTCACACAAACCCGCTTCACACACTCACACAGCAACATTTTTAGCCTTTACATTTGGAGAGAGTATTAAGTCATTCAAGTCAAAAGGTTCGAGTCCAAGTGGAGTCACAGGTGTGAGGTCAAGTTGCTTCTTTGATTCTGTACAATTGTGCTTTCGTGTGTGTGTGTGTCTTTATCTGTGTCAGTATCTTGTATTTATGTCTATGTACTCTAATGTTTAAGTCATCAACTGGAGTTTGAATCATGGTAATCATCTAGTGACCCATTAGTTTACTGAATTTACTACAATATATTGTGAGATTTGTTCATTTATTTATGTTTATTTATGTATTTACTTGTTTTACTTGTTCAAATTCATGGACAAAACCTGTAGGCGGACAAAGTGTGGTACTGTTCTCCAGCTCCAGCATGAGCATTTAATACGTGTGGGGGTTGAAAGTAAGAGAGAAATAAGACTTAGGTCAAAAGGCAGCTTTGAAACATGTGCATGATAACAGCAATCCAGACTTACTGGATACATTTAATAACTAGAAATAAATTACAGTGAAATTTCAGGTCAAACGGTGAAAAAATAAATATTTGTCCTGAAATAACATTGTCAGTGCTTTAACAGTAGCTTTTATAGTCTCTACTTTCTCTTAATGTAAGTACATTACTTACATTAAGTGGATAAAAGCTGTGATGCTCAGATTATATTCATGATGCACAAGTGTTTTCTCAGGGATCAAAACAGGAGTGCAGCACATTAAAATCAGAGGGGGAAATAATCCCTCCGCTCCTCCGTTGAGCCCCCTGTTCACAAGACTTTTGGCCGTCTGCCCCATGACTTCCCCGAGTTCAGGTCGCCAAGCAACCGGTCCCCTGCTATTAGAGTTTTCATGCACCACTATCTCTGCTTTGATGTCACAGTTGCCGGGGCAACCATATGACCAAGACACCATAACTCTTTGCCACTATTAACAATCTATAAGCCCGTTTTTCACCCACAAGCAGCACCGGTGATGGTTTGCAATGTCACTTTACGGCTTTTCTTCTTTTCTTAACNCCCCCCCCTCTATTCTGTAGAACAACAGCATCAACTTGATTTTTTAAATTGCTAAAAAAAGGGGGATTAAATATGGGTCCGATTGGCGGTGATAATACGGATGCATGCCTGTAATTTCTTTAAAATAGGGCTTGTCTCTATAAACGGCCACAATGCAGCTCCTACAGTAAATGGATTCTCAATGGCGACAATCCAAAGATAATCCACCTCTGAAAAAGCAAATGATTAATACCCCTGACGTAAATCTACTGTAGATTGCAACTGCCAAAACCCCAGAACTGCGGTAATCTCGGCCGGTCATTGCCTCTAGCGAATCAGCCACAAAGCCGTGGGATAGTGCTTTATTTAGATTAGGTCAGAATCCAGCAGGACTCAACTCCAAGGGGTATCATTCATTCAAAGCATACAGCATCATACTGTTTTCTTTCTTTTATCATTAAACTCCTCAAAATTACCATAACCTCTCATATTAAAAGGCATGAGAGGCAGTTTAAGATTTTGAAAGGGCACACAATCATGATCACGAGACAAGAGTAACCCTCACACGTCCTGTCACCGCTCTCCCCTCACACCGAGCCTAAGGGGGTCGTGACCTCTCAACTTAAACCACCCCAAGGCAGTAGCTGCCCTCCCTCTGAAGAGCAAACACATGCCAATAATCACAGCCACAATGGAAGTGTGTTTTCCCTCTGAGATAGATGGGACAATGAGCATCAGAAAAATGCTGACAGCGTTTAAGATCAACAAAGCTAACACTGTCGAGGTCAGAGCGTCTGCACATGCACAGTTTGTTTTCTGAGTCAGAGAGAGTGCTTTAATGCTTTAATTTGCACGTTCCCATTAACTATTCATAGTTTTGTCCTGTTCCAGCAATTTATGTCTGACAACCAGAAATTAGATTATCAGTGTGATATGCCTAGAATTTGTCAGAGACAAATCAGTGGCTGATCTTTGGCGTACAACATCTAAATAGGATGCATGGGATAAACCCTTTTGTTGAAGCTCTCTCCTAAGAGCATCCAAATGAGCTAACCACCGTATTGTGCTGATAATAATCTGTATTAGTCAGAGACTTTTGTTGGGTTCCCTGGAGGGAGTGAAATACTGATGGTGAGGACTGTTATGCGATGATCCGTCTCGATCTCTTCCCTCGACAAAGATAATCCGTCTAGTTCACTGTGTACTGTGCCTGTTTGCCCGGGAGCCTCAGTCTGCAGGCTGGCGGTGGCACACTGGAGCAAAGCTGCAGGGAAGTAGGTAAAGGACAGGGAGGAATCTGCGCTCACTACGTCTGGCGGTGCCAAGGGCGATCTGCCGACTGGGAAGCATGCCCAGAATATGTGTACAGATAGAAAACAATCTGAGGGATCTTTCCCCCCACACAGTAAGCAGGAAATGGGGGTGTCTCTACAGGCGAGAGGAGGCAATGCAACCGCTTTTTTCAGAGAATGGAGGATTAATTCCGTCTGGACGTGCTATTAATGCTTCTTCTGAAAGTTCAGCCTAAAGACAGCAACACTGGGCTGCCAAAGCCCTTCCAGGAGATGCATGTGGAGTCTAGAGTGCTGAAACGATTAGTTGAGTAATCAATTAGTCGATTAACAGTAAATTGATTGACAATAACGTTGATAATGAATTAACACATTCATGTTCCTGCTATTTAAATACATATCAGCTTGACTCTAGTGTTGCTAGTTTCTCCAGTAGTTTTGGTTGCTAAAAAATGTGTCTAAAGTTGGAAGGGCACTTTTTTTCTTTATTGGATTCTTGGTCAGGTTCTTAGTTTTTGTTTACTTATTCATTGATCCGCTATTTCCTGAAGCTATTTCTAAATAATAACTTAGCTAATGCTAATCTGTATTTAATTTTATTTGGGCAAGGATCTTTTTTTTGGGTGCTTAATAATAAACACTGATGTGATGAGAAGTTTGGCATAATTATGAAATTTAAAATCTAAACCCAGTCTACTTGCAAAGGGCACTGTTTCTTGACATTATAGACTACAAGATTAATAAACTAATCAAAAAAATTGATTAATACATAATATAAATAATCATTCATTGCAGCCTTATGGATTCAGTCCTAAAAATGTTGTATAACAGTGTCTCTTTCTCTCACAAATGAACACAATAACTACTAATGTGATTTTTTACTATTATTCATAATCCTTCAAAATCCCTTTTTTGAAACTACTGTGAGTACTACAGACAACCTTGTGTTACGTCCCAAAAAGGGCTGGCTTCCAGGCAGCCAGTTAGTTGTGAATGTTTAACTGAGGCTGCTTACGCCACAGAGGCAGCATGGGAGTCTGGCAGGGACACAATGCTGTGAGCTGAAACTGTGACCGTGACGTCATGTGGGTGGCCGTTCCTATGTAGTCAGCACTTTTTACCCCTCCTCCTCCTCTTCTTCACCCTACAGCTGCACATCACACACTGACCTCTGGCCATCCTCCATGAGGCCCAGGAGGGAGGGGGCTCAACCAGGAGCCCTGCACACAGGTCAGGGGAGACGGGCGCAAAAGCAAAGGGGGAGATATGGGGCCCAGGGTTTTAGGGGGAAGGGTGGCGAGGTCACTCTGCAGACTGACTGATCAGAGAGTATCAAGAGCGCCATGATAAACGCTTGGTGTCGGTCTGGACGTCTGTGTGGTAGTCTCGCGGTGCCGTCCAGATAGAGTGAGAGACAAAGGGGTGGGAAAGAGCAAAAGCGTCGGCAGCAACAGAGAGCGCCTGTCTCACATGCTTCCCCATGTGAGAGTGAGCCAAGCAAGAACGGGAGCTGCTTTATGTAAGTGTCTCCCAGCAGCCTGTGGGACTGCTGGAGAGCCTCACATGTTTGTGTTGTGGTCATCCCAGGAGGGCTCGGCCCAGACCGGACCACAGAGTGTCCAGTCTTGAACCACTTATCATCTGTCTGAGTATTTGCTGGTTTGTTTGTGCGGCCATTCGCTGTCTGTCTCTCTGTTGTCTGCCCCTCCCGTCATCATCCTCCCGTTCCTCTTTCCATTCCTGCTGCTGCTCCTCGGTTCACCCCTGGCTGCGAGGGCTTGCAGCTGGGACGGGGAGGAACAGGCGGAGACACAGAGAGGGAGGGTGAGGAAAGAGGAAAGGCGGTGAGAGGAGGAGGACAGATCAGAGGTGCCGACTCTGCTTCCTTCCAGACATAGTAGAGATCAGAACCGAGCCCAAAACATAAACAGTGGCTGAAATCTACTCCTTCACACAAGACTTTCACATTCGTACCATTAGAGACACCACTTTCAGTACTGTGTGTGCCACTGCAAACACCAAAATATCTTTAAAAAACATATCATCAATTCAGATACTATAAATAACATTTAGTACATAACATCAACCACATATATGCACACCACACACATTCAGGCTTCCTAGCCACCCCTCTCCCCTGGCCCCCCTCCCCTCCTTCTCTCAGGGCAGCTGGCAAAATACAAAGGAGAGAAGTGTGCAACTGGTGCGATAAAGCTGGGAACATCTTGCTATTCAAGCGTCAGCATAATAAACTGCAGGCACAATTAAGGGAGAAAAAAAAGTCCCCTAAACCACAAGAACAAGTGCTCAGTGCTGCAGCAGTGTTCAGCGCCTCAGTCCAGCTGCGGGTTGTCTTTAGGACACAGGAAAAAAGGACAACAGAGCCTTTCTGTTCACTCCTCTGGGGAATGCAAATGATCAGACAGTGACATACTGAGAGACTACCAAGCATGTGTGTTTTAATGTCAGATGTGCTGCCATGATACGATTGGGGAGGTCTGATATATTAGTGTGTGCAAACATTACTCCCTTTGTCTAAAATTCCCCAAAGCTTCGATTTCTCAGCAGCTTCAACACACAGTGGGATACTCACATAAAGTCAATTGTTAAAAGGTGTTTTGAAACTTTATGGCTTAACATAATAGAACAAAGAGTCCTTATTAAAACCTTAGATTTAAAAAAAAGTTGCTGAAATCTTCAAAAATACACACCTCCTGTAGAATTAACAGCCCTAAAAAGCATAAAGTTTGGAGGTTTTCCCCTAAAGCTTTTTTAAAGACGCGGAGAGATTCCTCGCCCTTAAACCTCCTCTCTGTTCTCACAATCCCCCGAGGAGGCTGGTGCAAAGTCTGCCGCTGTCTGGCTGTTCCCATGGCAACCACCAGGTGAGCAGACAGGCTTGGAAAGCACGGCGAGGAACATGTGACTCCCTCCACATGCTCAGGCAGAGCACACACTCTCGGATAACAGGAGGCGAACTCCCTCCGTTATTCAAACTTGCAAGTACACGGTGTAGTCACAAAAAGGCAATGTTTGGTGAGTCTGAAAGCAGACAAGCAGATGACCAGTCTGCCAGTCCGTCTGTTTACCACTCTCTGTGTCTGTCTCTCTCTGTGACACATGCACACACACACAAACACGCACACTGTATTGTGGAGTGCAGAAGAAGAGGAGGAGGCTGCCCTAGAGGGGGGCAACTGAGATGTGTCATAACCACTGAACGTCAAGTCCAGTTCTGCTACAGCAGCAAAAGGAGAGGGAGATGGTGGAGCAGCAGGGGGAGTTCGGCATGAAAAAGTCACACGAAGGACTGAGAGAGGAGAGGAGAGAAGGGGGGGATCATCTTTAAAGAAAAAATAAACTCTGAAGACAAAGAGAAAACAAAGTTATTCAACTGTATGTCCATGTATAGTGAAGACAAATAGTCAGCCATGGTAGCAGCTCTGTGAGCTCAATGTCAGCATGCTAACACAGTGACAATGCCAACATGCTGATGTTTAGCAGGTATAATGTTTTTTATGTTATGTATGTTTAGCGTGTTAGCATGCTAAGATTTGCTAATTAGCACTCAGGACACTTTGTGTTGAGTGCTAATTAGCTCATCTGAAGATGAGGCTGATGGGAGTGTCATAGGTTTTCCAGGTATTTGGTCAAAAACCAAAAGTTTTGACCAGATGGTAGTGCTTGATGAGATGTTCAGGGATCACCAAAGTCATTACATGAATGTGTGTACCAAATTTGATGCCAGTCTATCTAATAGTTGTCGAGACATTTAATTCAAAACCACAAATATCAACCTCATGGTTGAGCTAGAGGAAAAGTCAGGGGATCCTCCATTAGGCTTGATCCTCTCGGGACCATGAACGTTTGTACAAATCCATCCAACAGCGGTTGAGATACTGGAGATATCGATATTGATATAGAACTCTTGAGAAAAGCGACAAGGGGAATGGTAAGGGGACTAATGGGGGACATGAACCAATAACTTGTACACTATGTATATCTGCACTGTGTATTTATCAAAACTGCTGACTGCACTGGACTTATCTGACAACACTACCAGTATCTATGTACATATGACCCATCACACATCATTTCCTCTGTAAACTTAGTTGTGTATATTTCTGTCATGTATTTGTTTATTATCATTTTAGGTTTATAAGTATTTACAATTGTTTTATGTTGTTTTTTTGTAATCTTCTTCAGCTATATAATCTTTTTTTCTATTTTATTGCTGTGTTGTTTCTTGTCCTTGCTGTCACCAAAACATATTCCTTGTACACATGTACGTGGTGAATAAAGTATGATTCTGATGAGGATTGGGAGCTTAACGAATATTATTAGACACTTGCATATGCAATTGAGTTATGTGTTACATATCAATCAATACAAAGAAAAAAACTCTGTGTTGCTTAGTAGCATGTACACAAAGTCGTGTGCAGTTACTGGAAGGGAGTATTAGCATGATTTTACTGTTTATTATGACTCTGTTTATCACTAAGATGTTGCCCGTCAGTAATTTGTGCTATCTGTTGTATTTCCTCCTGCTGCATGTGACACACGCTGAGTGATTACTCGTAAACAGCGGCTTCACCTCCAACAATACAAACTATTATCAGGCTATAAAGCTGCAGGCTGCCAAAACACAATAAAATGCACGTACTTCTTCAGCAGCCACATGTGATTAGGATGGACGTGTTTTGGAATGGAAAGATTCCCAATTAGCCAAATCAAATTGTTTTGTTGGAACACAGCAACAAGCCCCTTGCCCGTCACAAGCACCTCTTATTAAAATGTCACTGGTGATGAATGAGGCTAAATCAGGCCTGCATGGGTCTCCACTGTAGATCTGAGGAGGGATGGAGATACTGCACCTCTCCTCTTGTCCTCTTGTCTCAGCTCTGTCTGGGATTTGCATAATCCGGCAGGTGACAGAGGTCAACATGCAGCCATGTTGCTGTTCATTATTCATCTATCCCTGCCTCTCTGTTTGTGTCCAAATTCTCAGGATGACACAGGATGCCTAAGACAAACGAAGGTCAGTCCACCCAGCTGACCTACCTCTGACACTCTACTATTACGCTCTCATGTTGCTGGTGTGTGATTCATCTTTTATTCATGTCTGCTTCAAATCTAAATGTGGACTTGATTAAAAGCATGACCACAAAACATGAGCAGGAACACACACACACATTCCTTAGAGATTTTATCACTCTTGTAGCATGTGCATACATAGTGAGAACCCTCACCGAGGTCTGAAAAGGCGCAGGAGAATGACACAGAGGCAGGCAAACGTGCACACCTGCATGAATATTACATTACATGTGTTTTTGCTTTAGCAGCCACATGTGTTGTCTCTTTCATCTGTACACTCCACAACAGCATTCCCCACCCATAACTGCCACCGGCGTTCTATAAAAAACTCTTTCCCCACCATGGCCAAGTTGTGCTTCCAGGCCCCTGGGCTTTGCAGCTCCTTTCCGCCGAGGCGATTTCTGTGGAACACGACTCCAGAATAGGCTGGATCGTGTTGCCGTGGATTCCGCCTGTCCGCCTGCAGGGTCTATAAATAGTGCCTGTCAGATATTTTCACTCCTGTGCTGAGCGCACTCAGTGGCAGAGCAGTGTATTAATATCCACGGTGACCAGAGTCGTGCCTTGGGAGGGAGAGTGTGGTGCGGAGGTGTGCGTGTGTGTGGAGAGAGAGGGGAGGTGGAGGGACAAACAGCCAGAGCTCAGCAGGACTACACACAACCAGCAGGCTGTCATCTTCCTTCCAACCTCCCTCTGCAGACTGAAGCTCCAACAAAAGACCTCTTTATGTCTCACTCTCTGACTTCTCTCCACTATGTGTACACACAGCTGAGTTCAGCTTAAGGAGGACGTGATCTGAGTCACATTACCTTTTCAACCTGATTACCTAATGTTGTAGCTGTCTCCTAGAGCCACAGAGCTCTACACAATGTCTCTATTACGCAACCAGATGCGATAAACCACGCGAGTGGGGAAGGCCTATCATCTTGATCATAAGAGTAAACAACAGGTCATGGATTGTGGCTGGATTCTGCAGCACATGAATTACATTACAGAAGGCTAATATCCCCAGTGCACATTGCTAATCAGCCTTGAGAAAGTGCAGATCTGCAGATAACCCCCGAGAGCTTCAGCTGTGAGAGATTCAAACATGAAAAATAAATCAGAACAACCACAAGGTTTAAACAAGGCACGTTGAGGATAAATGCAATAATCTAATATAAAATACGTTGATTAATTAATATGTAAAGAGGATTTAGTTTGTGCAGCACACACATATGTGCAAATAATACTGTTTTCTATGTGTCTTTTAAAGCTACAGCAATTCATCATTTCTGAGCTGATCATGTGCATAGTACCCAGCTTTCACAACTCACACACACACGCACATATCTAGTGATTGCCTTGTGTAACAGGGGAGGACTCTGCATGTGCAGTTGCAAAGCATCACATGTGCCACTGAACAACCTGAGATCAAATGCAACGTTAATACCGACAGAAAATGTAGCTCAGTTGTCAAACTCTCCACATGTTTTGGGCAATTAAGACATGTTAATTTAGTCAATTTACATGTATTTTTCTCCCACTGTTCCTCTTTGTGTAAGAAACAAGCACTCTCCTCTCCTAACAGTCACGCATCATCACGCCCTTGATCATTAAAAACGTGCACAACACATGCACATCAGAGGAGAGTAAATGCTGCAATAGTGTGACGATATTCAACATGATTGCATCATGTGTCTACTGTAGCATCCTGCCCTTCATGGAAAAAGGGCTGTGTGCTGAGAGCCTGCAGAACACTGCCTCCAGTGGAGAGGGTTGGTATAACCAAAACAGGTCCTAATGAAAGGGGGTGGACAAAATAACATGAACTCCTTAGCAAATAGAGTTGAAGCAATAAATGTTGTTTTTTGAAGGCTTTAATGTTCAGTTTTCATTGATGCTGTTTCATAAAGGTGTTGACTGAACTCTGTGGTTAATTATAAGGCTGTAGTTGTGGTATTGTTGCATTGAGTTACATGATAGTGCAAGGTAGGCCTGTTATTTCATCCATGATCCATGATATGACTGTAAAAGCTGCTAAGAATATTGCAATGAGTTTATACTAATTTAGCGTGGCTCTATAGTGAACAACATTAGTGTCAGTGAGGGGAAAATTGTATTTTGAAATACTAACTGCTTTTCAAAGGGGTACTCCAGCTATTTAGTATTGCACTTCCATAAAATTGGAGGACTTACAAAAAATAAAAGTTAAAAATCTGTGCAACAAAAGCCAAGATATCCTTTTAGTCCCCAATATACTGAAGTCAAGCTCCAAAAAGATTTAATCTTACGCTTCCCAAATTGCAATTCTTCTTTTCATTAGACCCTTCCTGTCTGGTGAATGCCCACGTCTTTCAAACTCCACATCCATGTAACTCAGGGTTTATGTTTTAAGTGTGTAGTTCAAACTTTAAAAAGCTCCCTTCAGAGCCGCAGGAGATATACAGCTGTTTTCACAGGCTGAGTAGTACTTTCTATAATCAATTAACTGATCTTGATTGGGAAAATCAGCAAAGTTCCCTTTTAATTAAATTTTTTTTGGTTTTTTTTGTTGTCCATAGAAAAAATAAGAGATAAAGATAAAGGCCAGGGAAAGTACTGTATATAAAAAAAGTATAACTGATACAATATGGTGTCTTCACAAAATGACACTGCATATTTTTTAAATGTGGACTGTGAAAAGTTCTCTCCGGCTATGAAACGTCGATATTGTGGCTTCTCTCAGATAAACGGTGCAGATATGCGCCAATTTGTCGGTATTGCAGTACAAAGTGTCACAGCCAGAGATAAGAGATTACAGTTGGCCTCTGTTCGAGTTTGTTCTGTCTGTACGCAGGACATTCCAGGAGCTGCGCTGTGTGACGTCTCACATACGGGATCACATTTCAAAAGGCACGGCTCCAGCAGGCCCACAGTCAAACCACAGACCTCTTTCCTGGTGCAGCTGATTACTTGCAAGCATTAAATAACTTTAGGACTGGCTTATTAGATAAAGGCAAGCGCGCACACATGAGCAATTCATTCCTCAGAAACTATCAGAACGCTGCACGGATACACCCTCTTTTTCCTCTCCTGTGCTGCATGTGACAACGCTGCAGCATTATGTGCTTGTCATACTCTTTCTCCAGCTTCATAAATTTACTCTAATATCCTCATATGCCTCACTTTGCTCCCTTCTACGCCCTCCTCCCCTTTCCTCCTCCTCCTCTTCCTCCTTCATAGAGCCCAGCCTCTACTGGCGCCACAGCAGGGTCATCTGGGGTTCCACAGCAGAGGGGGAATGCGTAGAAACAACAATTGTACATTTTCACAGAATGAAACCATGAATGAACCACACACAAAGCACAAAATGCTCTGGCCAGCAAAAGCCCAGCAGCACTGACCAAGAAAATCTCATTAAACACTTTTAGGATTCATTGTTGTTCCTATGCTACCAATTATCCAAATGCATACAAAGGCTGTTTTAACTCCCTGTGATAATTATCTCCTGGCAACCCTAAATCCACCGACAGAGTTTGCCAGTGGTTTGGTTGGTATATCCTTAGAGAGCAGCAGAGAGTACCCTGATGCAGTGCTGCTGTGTGCTGACAGAGGAGGAACAAAGGTGAAGCTGTGAGTACAAACTCTGCACAAAGACAGGAAACCTGATATTCCAGCTCTCAACATGGACTGAATCTAGAGGGAGGGAGAGTGTGTGTGTTTGTGTGTGATATCAACAGCAGCGAACATTAAGTCCTGCAGGACGCACTCTCTGCAGGCGGGTACGCTGCATGTGTGTGTGTGTGCTTCCTTTTTTTGTACAGTACATCTGCACCACAATTAATCATCCGCGACTAAAGTAAGTTGAGAAACTGTGTCAGTGTCAGAATTTAACCTGCTTTCCCATGCACTCACACTTCAGTTTGATCAGATCTGCGCATGAAAAGCAACAAGGAAGAGTATTTAAATATATGTAAATCACTAAAATACATCAAATTAATTGCACGCACTTACAAAGATACTCCTCATCAATAAAAAAAAGCAGCTCTTTCTTGGTTAATCAAGCAAGGAAAGATAAATACTGTTGGTTTCATTGACAGATTAATGCTGTCACTTTCTTTGACTGTTGAACAAGAGCTGTGTTTGTGACCATGTACAGTTCAGTGCAGTGCCTCTGTGGGCTGCCCCTGACCCAGCATTGTTATGTGAAACCCTGGGCACCATGCTCCAGTGCTCAGCTATGCCGTCACCCCCTCTAGGCATGTAGCAAACACAGCCCTTTGAGTAGCCAGCGAGCGGCTGCCCTCCTAAGCCTCGCAAAGCGGCTTAGAGCTCCGGCTGCCTCCACGGTGGTCACACGTGTGAAACGTGCACTCTCACTGACACACAAACACATGCGGGCGGGCTCGCCACTGCCTCTGCATGGCCACAGTGATACGGGCGGGGCTTGTTCAGCTTCATATGGACAAAAAGGGGACGGGTTAGGTCAAAGTCACTCCCACTCAGCTGTACCAAAGCACGTTCCCCCTCAGGCACAACACACTGCACACACACCTGCAGAAAAACATGCACAGGGACAGAGAATACACACACAGTGTAGTGCTGCTCACCACTACTCATGTTCTCCCTAGGAAAGAGGGAGGGACGAGTGCTCCAACAAATCATAGCCATGTGTTGGGAGAAGCTGACAGTGTGTTCCTGAACTTTTTTTTTTTTTCAATGCTGGAAAGAATACACTTTCCTAATGACACATAGATTCCCACTTAGACCTTCCATCAGGCATTGAGAACGAACGAACTGAGAAATACTTTGGTAAAACTTGTTCTATTTCCTTCTCTCTTCTCCAAAACATGATGGAGCCTGGGTGAACTGTTACACCTAATTAGAATCAATTATGGGAGAGAAAAACAGCCAAACACTCTAGTTTCTCTGACAACAGAACAAAAGCGTGTTTATCTTGTATTATCTCTCTGTGGACATGGGAATATTATCAGGGTTTGTGTTGACTCCTACTATTGGTTGCCTGTGATTTTGGTGATCTAAGCTTTTTATAGCCTTTTGTTATCCTCAGTAAAAGTCAAATAAATGACTAAAATCTTAAGCTCAGCAACCACAGCTCAGTATTTGGGCTTCTTCTTGCATAAAGAAAGCTTGGTGATTCCTTTCAAGCCCTGGCTTTTCTCCAGTTGTTTCTTTGATTTGTGACTCAGTTAAAGGATAAATATATACACCTTTATCTTACTCCTTTCATTCCTCCTCGTCTTGTTTCTCTTCCTCCTCCTCACTTTTCTCTGCAAGGGGAAGAAAGAAGAAACTAGCCAGTAGCAATCGGTAGCAGAGGGATTCACAAATGTGTGAGGATGTGAAATATATTAAGTGGATTAAAAACTGTGTTTTCTAAGGCATAATGTATGAAGTAAATTGCAGTTGTCTTGCTAGTCACATTAACAGTGATAATAAATCAGAATCTAACAGCGCTATAGCTTAAAACACTGAGTAAAAACAAGAAATTAAATGTGTTTTTTTTGTCTTAGCTGATATTCCCGTCTTCTCTGCTGACACAGAAATTAATATTACAAAGTTCTTGTCGTAATGGTTTATTTTCTAGTAGATGTCATCAACATCATAAACATAATCACTGTAATTATCATTGCAACTGCTGGCTCAGACATTTAATAGCCTTTTCTTGCTTTTGGCACAATCAGTTATGTAGCTATATGTAAGGCTCAAACACACTGGTCTCATTTTTTGATGTTTTTTTTCACATGCCCCTGTAGTGGTTCGGTAAGATCTGAATTGTCCATTTTCACCAATTGTTCAGCAGGCAACAAAATTTGCAAATGGTAGCAAGCATTAAGTTTCAATTCCAAAACCAAGGTTGGTGGTCAGGTACTGACATTACTGCTACAATATCTTCTGAGTCCTTCACATGCAGCAACTGTGAATCTATTAATACGGGAATATGTGCTCGTTCTTTTCAGTCAAATCCAATGCGTCCTCCATATTTTCCCATTTGGCAGCACACACTGGGAACCTTCATCTGTTCTCTGTGTGCTTCTGTTTTGGATTCAGACACTGAACATTTGCTCTGACGTCAAACACGTTACGAAGAACAGCTGAACGCACATGAGTGCATATTGAGATAGAGCTGATGTGTTCGCTAATAACTGATAATGTGTAGCGTGTCTGACGTCAAGGATGCTGAAAAATATGATCATCTACAGCCCTGTAGCTTGGTATTTCTATTTATAACACCAAAATATGTTGTATTATTTATGTAATGCATATGTATGGTAGTCAGGCAGTCAGTAGTCACACACACTGTACAGTCGACTGTGGGAAATATATGGCATGAGATAGGAAAATACATTTGTACGTACTGTCGGCCTGGCACTTCTTTTCTACAATGTAAAAACTATCAAAGAGAATTAAAGTTACACCACCAGAGTGCAAATTAATAATTAGGGCAAAAAGAAAAGTGAGAAAATTAAAGTATGCTTCCTCTATTGCTAGTTACATTGTATGCTTTTGCCTCTTCAAGAGTGGTCTGATTCCAGACTACAGATGGGACATTTCTAACTAATTGGGCTTCATCTTGGCATCAAAGTAAGCTGGCCAAGAGATGACTGATGAATAAATAAGATATTCCTGCATGTGCCAAAAATTATTTGAAGAATTACTTTTGCAGTGTGATTAGACTAATAAGCTAAGCTGCACCAAACTGGTTAAGAGATGTCTATTATTAACATTATCTAACAGCTATAGAATTCAATTATTTAATGAACGTTTTGAATTAAACAAAACAAAACATGTTTTCTCCCACATTCACGAATGACAAGTATGTTTTTCTCGAAAGAGCTCTGAATGAACACCAACTAGATTACCTCAATTACATGTTGGGCAGTATCACTAGTAGCAGCAGCATGAATCACAGACACACACACACCAGTGCTGAGTCACACACACTGTGCCTGCACTCTGTGTCATGATGCATGCGTATATCCAACTCATGACTGCTGGCCGTGTGAGGTGCGTGGTGTGTGCTTGCGTGTGTGTGTGTTATTCACATCCAACAGGACATCCAACCAGTATCACAAGTTCTGCACAGCACTGCAGACCTCAGACCTCTGTGGACAGGATCCTGTAGAAATGAGAAATGTGACTGCAGCAGGGTGAAGTGAGGTAACAGAACTTAAACGCCTTATGATAACAGATTTTTTCTCTGGTACATGATGAGACAGATTAGTCCTGCATATAAATTGATTCCACTGTCTGTGATAAAATATGCTTATGTATGCCTCAGTGGCCAAACATTATTAAGCAGTTCTGACCTTATCTTCCTCTACTATCTGGTCTCTGTTCTTGCTGCTGTACATTCTGGGTTATTTTGGTGCACTGAAATAACCTAGTTTGGCCCTGAATAGCCCCACTGTGATGTTCCCACATAACCCGAATGTGGGTAAGACAATACAGACTGCTGCTTTTTAGTGGTCTTTACCACCCCCTGCTGGACTACTTTATAATGTTATGCATGAGCAATATGAAAGGCCAATCCCTTGTCACGGTTGTTTTTACTCATTCAAGAAAGGCATGTTCACACAGAGGGCACATTCAAACACAGGAAGACAGACAGATGTGTCTATGAGTGTGTTCATGCATTCCTCTTTGCAGCTCTTCGCCAGTCACGGAGAGTAATCTGCAGGTATTTAAGTCTCCTTCCAACCAGCCACAGATCCTCCCTCTAAAACAGCTGGCCGGTGTACGCAAGTGTGTTTAAAACGCAGACAAGGCCAGTAAACTTCCCCTAATAACACTGCACAGTTCACAGTCAAAGGCGGCGCATTGCATATTCCCTTTCATCTCTCCAGTGCCTCTGAGACAGAGACAGGAGTGGGTTTTTGAAGGGAGGGATGAGGGTTGTAGTCAGAGGAGGGGCAGAGGAGGGGGAGACAGCCAGGCTGAATCTCTCATTTTTGCCCCAGGGGTGTGTGCTGCTGCTGTTGCTCTCTCTTTGTCTGAAGACTGATTAACAGAGAGCAAGACTAAAGAGAGTGAATATGAATTGTGTGTGCTGACAAAAGCTTCCATTGTCTCAAACCTCTACCGCATTTTACAAGTGTGTGAAATAGAGGGAAACCTCTAGATAAAAGATACTACAATGATGTGTTCAGATTGAGAACAACAAATAACAAGTAAAAGTCCTGTGTTCAAAATTATACCTAAATAAATGTATAGATGTGTCTGCAGTAAAATCAACTCAAGCATCAAAATTAAAACTAAGCATTATTCAGAAAGGTTCCTTTAAATGTTGTATCGTTGTTAATGTTGTAGCTGGTAGTGGGGGCCACTTGATATTCTGCTTTTAATATTTTATGGATTATTCTCATGCTTGAAAGTAAAGTCTCAATATCTTAAAATCATAACTGACTAGTAACTACAGCCATCATGCAGTGGAGATAAAAATCCATTTCCATCTAAAATCTAGATAAGTTAAAGTATTATTATTATTATTATTATTATTATTATTATTATTATTATAAATACATATAAGTACCAGTATCTGAAATTTGTAACAATATCAAAACTGGAGTACTGGACTGTATTATTACTATATGGTGATAATACTGTATGTCAGTGTTGAGTTTTAAGCTTGTTCCGCTGCCCCCAAGTGGCCAAAATCAATTAATGCAGCTTTAAGATCAGTATTTGAGTAAATGCACTTTGTTACAGTACTTTCCAAAACTGCTTGTAGAGCTTGCAGTGCAAAGTTTACGGGGTATGTAATTGATTTCATTACAACCTAGTAAATTACATTCTTTTTCAAAACTCTTTTCTGTGTTTTATTTTATGTCAGTGCAGTGAACCTTGTCCAGGCCTCTTTGGTTTTACTGTAGTAAAGATATTTCATCACAAATCGCCTGTCATTTCACATAAGGGAAAAGCTGCCATGTGTACATATGCACTGTAATTATACTGTGCAGTACCGGCCAGAAACAAAATCATAATTAAAACATTTAACAAACATTTAAACTGCATTTTAGGATTTACTCCCTGGAAAAGCTGCAGCAGAGTACACATTTCTTAGTTGATGCAGCGTTGCTGCAGCATGTGTCGGGGGAGTTTGGTCGGGGTCGGTGTTGGTGTCGGTGTAGTCAGCGAGGTCATGAGGGAGCAGAGCTTCCTGCTGCTCTTTCTTGATCCCGGGGGGTCAGCAGGCCTTGGAATTCCTGGGTGGAGACGAACTTCCACAACACTTGTTCCTCGCTAGCTGTCTAGGACTACTGAACCCCAGCCAGATGAAATCTAATTTAAGAACTAAGAACCTTTAAAAGAAGCAGTAAAAAATAATTGCTTAATTGCACTGGTGTGCAATTAACTGGCTACTTTAGGCCCGTTCAAAGAGGGGCATATACTTAAAAGAGGGTTGCACTAACCATAACATTTTGGATCTTCAGATTTTTGTGGTCAAGCAATTTCAAACATTTCCAGTAAACTGTGCCAGATTTACTCTGTTTCTGGTCATTTTTTTGTTTCTGGTAGAAATGATTTATTAGTAAAGTGCTACACAAATACACTTAACAAAAGTGATGCCTATCAAGAGCACAAAACTGAAACTGATGACATCCACCCTACTGGGGCGTCCTTGAGCAACACACTGAATAACTAGGGCCTCTAGTGGTGCTGTTTTGTATCTAAGTTTGCAAGGGCAAGCAACATTTATCATATAAACCTATTCCAGTGTTCCTATTAGTCCCTTAAAATGATTTAAACACACATTACTCTGTCTTCAACAAGCACATGCTTGACAGTTAAGGTATAAGCTTATTTGGGAATTTTGCAAACATTACAACACAGTACATAATGTATCTTTTCTATTAACTTTGTTTTTATAGTTTAACTGTTTTCGTGATGCATGCCATTTCTTAAGCACTGTTAAAACCATGGACCAATGGTTGCTTGTCCAGTAATAATCTACCTGCAAGTGATCATTTACAAATCTGTAGGGGTTGATTATTATTCCAATAGAGCATATTTCTCTAAAATAAATGTATATTTTCTCTATATTGTTTAAAATGTCTCTTGATAAAATACAAAAATGCACTGTGAATTAACTTTTGTGGATAGGTACTGAGCTCATGTTCTTATAGTACATCGTAAATTTGTAAATCTGTAACCTGAGAACTTCTGTTAATCAGTATCTCTCAAAACTCTACCCACACAAAATGCTCTTGAAGCAATGCAGTTGCATATTATCATAATTCTCTCCTTTTCAAATATTTTGTATTTGTTATTCTTTGTCTCGGTCCTACTCTTTGCTGCCATAATGACCAGACTTCCCCTCAGGATCAATAAAGTTAATCTCATTTTGTCTTAATGGATGGCGTGTTGCTGCTCAAAGATCGAGTGATTACATCTGAGCTTTGGAGGTTTGATCTGACATCAAACATCAAGGATTCACCTGAAAACTCATGTAGGAGCCAAAACTCACAATAATGACAAAAGACGCTCGATACAGAGTAAAATGTTGGATAAATGATTTCTGAACTGACAACATCAGTTTCTGTATTTCAGATGAAAGCAGCAGATGAAAGGAACAGATGCAGTCTGCGTTACTGACCAGTGTTTTTGGGGATTTATATCCTGTTATTTGCTGCTCTCAACATTTTCATAGATCATTTTACACAGTTTGTGGTAATGAGGAAGAAAAAAAGGACTTTGCTCACAGGCACTTAACATCGTGTGCAAGTCTTGTGATTCTGCAGAAGTGTTTCTGATTATCACAGGGCACAGACGCTGACTGACATCTGTGAGGTAACGATTCTACTCTAAATTTCCTTTATATAGTCCAACACCTTGTTTGCAGTTTCTCTAAATTGAGTAGTTATTGCACTCTTTTGCATTGCTGTTAAATTGCGTGACATCCTAAAAATTATTGTACTTTGTAACATCTCATTCAGTAAGGGCTATAAATTATTGATGTTGTAAGCTTCTACATGTTGGTGGGGAAATGTTTAGCTTTACAAGTAGGTAAAATGCTCACTTGCTGTGCAAAGATTAGGGTTAAAACAACATTTATTGCTGGGCTTAAATACTTAAGACGATAATTAAGACGTCCAGGGTTTGCTGATCCTCTACAGAAAAAATGTACTGCAATAAAAGAGATAATGTCATTGATTATACGTCATGTATATTAGGTGATTTAGTTATTTGGAAACTGTGTGCTGCTGTGATTGGTCATGGAATGGAAGAGCAACCTGAGGCGCACCCAGTCACTGAGGAGCGTCCACTCGTCATGTGACAAGCCCACCTGGACGGAGGCAGGGCTGCGGGACAAGATAACATCTGTGTCCCAGCTAGTTGCCAGGTGAAAGAAACATCACCTTCCTCACTCTTTCTACATCTGTGACAACCAAACACATAGTCCAACCCTCTATAACGTTCTACATGCAGTGCTTGTATGTTAGTAGAGGATTAATACGGCTTTTGTGTATGTAACAGGTATCAAACTACAGTGGAAGTGAGCACATCTATTCAAGAAACTTCAGTAAATCATGGTGTAGCAAAGCCAAAGCAGGTGTTAAAAGAGGTAACACTGTCACATTTTTAACTGTGAGAAAAATACTTCACACAGCTGCATGCAAACATGTTTTTTTCTGTGTGCATCACTGTCAGATAACACCATCTCTTCTGGAGAGCAAAGAGACTAATCTGGAAGCTCTGGTGAGGAGAAATGGCGATAGGGAACGGTCTCGAGCTAAGGCCAGTTTGGCCCGCAGTAGATCAATGGGGAGCCTTCAAAACAGCGCTGTGTCCATAGGGGCCCTGACAGCTCTGTTTGAGTCAAAGGCTGCCACACAAAACAAGGTGAAGAGCAGTTTCAGGGCTGTAAGCTTCACGTCACCTCACAAGGCAGCAGACATCATGCCGGTGATGAATGGAGAGGTTGAAGTGGTAAAGAGCTCTGCAAAGGAGACCCCAAAGACCCAAATTCCTGCTGATGCTCCAGTTAATGATGCTAAAACTGACGCAAAAGAACATCATGCGACTCGAAAGGTAAATACAATCACTGTTATTAGCTTAAATGTCCGATTTCAGGCTGAGGTTGTACTCCTGTTTATACAAATGATGTAAGCAAGCATCAGAAAACATAAGTAACTCATATTTAAATGACATTTAGTCGTCATCTCGTGTCAGTCTGTGTATAAAGATACCTGTCGATCATTTTGGGACTGATTCTTTGTCAACACATATTTAACTTGTAAACATTAAGTTTCTATCAAATCCATCATGTAACTTCCATCATGTTACTTACAAAACTAGAATCAGGACTACATATTGTCACATGGACAGACATAGGTCTACTTAGTAGCAGTGACAGTTCATTATTTCTCTCTCTAGGTGGCGAATCAGACCCGGATGGAGAGGAGAAAAACAATAGGGGGTATTGATTTTGAAGAAATTGCAGCCTCTCAAGCTGGTGAGTACCAGACAACATTCATCAAAGTGAGCTCTGTGATGAACCGCCAACCTGACCACTATGTAATCCAGCCTTCTGCCAATAAAGCTGGGACATAAAAGTTCAAAGTGTAATTCAACATGACAGACATGTGACATGTGTCTCTCTATTGAGTACTTATCAACAGAACTTAGATTAAAACTTTTTATTGTTCGGTGAGGGAAATCTGATTGGCAGACAGTTAACAATTAAAAAAACACAACAAAAACAAATACTAAAAGAGTCATAAACTACATGTGGCAAGTATAAAAATATTTACAAATTAACTACATATAAACACTTCCAGGAAAAAGACCAGTTGATAAGACCAACTGAGACATTGTACTGTAGACTACAGCCCTGATCAAGGTCGTGAGGGAACTGTAAGTGTCATCATGCCCTCAAACTGCACCTGACCTTGATTTGCTATGAAAAAAAAAATCAGATACTATGGTGCGAAGTCAAATAACAAAAAAACTTTTCAGATGTTTATAAGACACTGTGCATGGATTAATGGACAAAGGACTGACAGATTAACACAAATATGACAGAATAAAAAGTTCCATGAGAAAGGTCTTTAATTTCCTAATAATTTCCCAGGAAATTTCCTTGGAAATAACAATGTAATCTGGTACTAATTATACAGAAAAGGGAGACAGGGTTCAATTAGTATACTTCCACTTAATTCATTCAGATTCATTGCAGTGCACAGCAGGTCAGCTCAGCTGAACATGCAAAAATGTGAAAGGCATGCATTCAATTCAACATATATGAAAAACTGAGTTTCCAAAAGTAAATTAATATTAAATGAACAATTACTTGAATATTAATGGAGCTGTTCTTTCTTTTCCCTATAATTAGTAATAAATTACATAGACTTACACATATCAGAGATTTCAGAGACACATTCATTTAGATTTTTATAAAACATCCAAGGAAATTATCAGAGAATTACTGAATTACTGACCTATGAAATAAAGTATTACCCAAACATATTTTGCTTTTGATCCACCACAATACCAAACAGAAAAAGATGTTTAGCTTCTCATATCAGCTCAATTCAGTTTATAAATCCTCATGCAACTGAAAAAACCCAAACAAGACGCCATCTCCCCTGGTAAACATTCCCTGGAAAGCCCTCTGTGAGTCCTATGACTCAGGTCAAAGCTGTGGATGGTATGAATGAAAGGGAAGAGGTGAAATGGAGATGAATATCAGCACAGTGACTGTGCAAGAAGCCGTGATTGACTCAACCTGGTGTGGGTGTAGTAGGCCACTCCAGAACAGGACAG
This sequence comes from Oplegnathus fasciatus, assembly GCA_003416845.1. Taxonomy (NCBI): domain Eukaryota; kingdom Metazoa; phylum Chordata; class Actinopteri; order Centrarchiformes; family Oplegnathidae; genus Oplegnathus; species Oplegnathus fasciatus. The sequence continues at coordinate 24,621 of NTHP01000202.1, read as the reverse complement.
AAATAGCCGACATGCTACAAGTCCTGAATAAATGCAGGAGGGTGAAAGGGTCAGCTGTCACTAGGGCAGGAACAAGACAGAGAGAGGGAGCGACCGAGATTGGCAGAGGCTCCATTACCAGACACAAACCAAGAGGAACTCAGACCTAAACACATTCACAAAGATTGAAAGAAAATAAGAAGACAGACAGGTCAGAAGGAACCGGGAGTTGCTCATTTCCTGTGAGTACAGATTTGTATTTTGATCAAATGAGGCAACTAGAGAATAATCTGTGTGTCCGCTGAGTAGAAGCAATCTTACCCGCATGTTTTATGGTTTTGCACATGCTCTTGAAAACTTGCCTACTCCTTTAAACCCATGAAGCTTAATATATTGGGGCAGCTAATAATATCTGTGTTGGTATGGTTGACCATACAGCAGCCAAAATTCACCAAATCCTCATCCTAAAGAGTTCTAGCTTTAAACTAACATCACACTGTCTGTTTTTGCCATGTTTTCCTGATTAACAGCTGCTATTAATTTACCATCTGTAGGCCTACTTCTATAAACAATTTTAAGACATATGTGTGTTTACATTTGTTTTTCTATGCTTAGTCAAGCTGCAGTGCCTGTCTTTTTAACTCTCAGTATTTATGTCAGTGGAGTCAGGTATCTGTCCCTCTCCACCACAAGTGGTACATTTATAACTCGACCACATGGCAGCTGTTAAATATCAGCTTAGAAAGTTTTATTACTAGTGACCCAAAACTATTGACACACAGTTTGGTGACATGGATGTGAACATAGCAGTCACCTGTTTGTTATTAAAATGAGTCTCTTGTTTAATTCAGTTTAAATTGCCTCCCAGTCAGATGATGTTGTGACAGTCTCCGAAAATATGCAGCACTTTATTTTGACATCAGCTGTCTCTTTGACAGCTAATATTAACTAGTAAACAAAGCAAGACAAAATTACGACTAATTTTGTCTTTACCCCAAATCCCATGTGAAGAATTTGATGGCACATTTATATCACAGCAAGTACTTGATACTTTTGTCAACATGGATCTCAGAGAGCTCTGATTAGGCCCTTTTTTTAAGTACTACACAGTATAAGATAAGATAAAATAAATTGTTGTGCAGCAGTTGCAGCACAAAGTAGGAAATAACTTGTATCATAAAAAAATTTAACACACTAAAACTGCTGTGTCTGATGTTTCTGCAGATGAAAAGAGGAGGTCAATTGCAGATTTCAGGGACAGCTCCTTCATCCATACCAAGGAGAAACTGTGTGTCTCTGTCAAAGCTATGTCTGCTCTCTATCTGTCAAAGGTGGCACCTCAGGAATCAACACACAGCCTAAAACCGGTAAACATCTGTCTACTCAGTATATGCACTCCTCTTTTCAGTCCTAGATTTGTTTAACCTTATCTTATAAGCATAATCTCAAAGATGTTATGCTTTTGGACAAGGTAGACAAGCTAAATGTTTTAGAGCATGACGAAGAAAGTTAATGCATTTGAGCAGCTACATCTTATATTTAAATCATAAAATTTCATTACACATATTAAATATTACCCTATCTCAGGATTTATTTAGAAAGATATATATATAAAAAATCTGAAATATTTTTGTTTTATCTCACGTGACCTTTAAAAGAATCAAGATTGTAATTTGTAATTTTCTAAGAGTACACATATCCAGTCCACTAATGCATGTACACTGTGGCAACACAACATAGATTTATAGCTACACACTGCCGTTTATTATGCTTGACAGTGTCATATAACAAATCATTCAGTACAACTCTAAAATATATCATATAATGGTTACCGATGAAGCAAATTCTGACAGCCAAGGTTAAGATAACATTGCTTATGTAAGATTAACCTGACGGAAATAATTATTGTTTCCATACAGGCACAGGATCAGTCATCTGACTCTGGGAAAAGAGTCAAACTAACCAAGGTAAGGTAGAATTTTACCAGACATTTTGCATGATGGTGGCATGGTTGCATTGTCACAATAACATAAACATCTTCCACACTGTCATATACCATATAGCTCAAGAACCAAATGCTTGCTTTTTCTGAGAGTTGCACAGTTTTCATTGAAAGAAACAGATATTGGATGCCATCCTCTCTACGTTTTCTTTTATTTATCATTGTGGTTGCATTTGCTGGTTGCTTTGGAGCTCAGCTAGCCCTCTGACCCCTGGCATGTGGAAGGCAAGTCAACTGGCATGATTTGGAAGGTAACATATAGCTCTCATTGCTGTAAGCATGTCTGCATGCTCTGGAGCATGATTTTCACTGGACAGCTCATTATTGTTACAAAGGACTCAATGATGAGAACGTTACTTTGTTCTTCTAAGATGGCCGAAGACTCTCAACAAAGGAAAGATCACCTCCTTCCACCTCCATCAGCCAAACATCAGCCAGGACCAGAAGACATCTCTGGGGCACATTTCCAACAGTCCATGCCATCACAACTCTCCAAAGAAAAGTTATACCAACAGCGGCAGAAATGTGAGCTGAGAAGGCTGCTGAAGCACACTCACCCAGAGCTTAAGATGTTGAATGAAGTTGTGGATGAGGAGCTTGCTGAGGTTTTGAGCTCAGAGACTGGGGTGACAGCTGGCGAAACTGGATATGAGGGAGAGGTCCTTTCAAGACGCTTGATATTTGAGAACTGTGCCCTGAGTAACAAAGTATCTCCTTACACCGCCAAGATGCACATGACAGAGGGAACAGTGGAGAGAGGCGATGTCAGTAAAACATCAGCTATGTTTGAGGAGCACGAAGAGAGGCCATGTAGTGAAAGTGTTAGAGGGATTGTGGAGGATGACGAAACACTTGGTCATAGTCCAGATCCTAACAGAGAGTGTGAGGAGGAAGAGATGATGAGAATAGATGTACAGGCTACCAGAAGGATATTTGAGAGTCAGTCGATGAACACTTCCAGACTAAATCCAGATAATAAGTTCCAGGGGAAAGTTTCTATTTCTGGGGATGAGACAGGGGCAGTCCAAAAACAAAAACAGAAGTTTGAAATATTTAGCAAAGAGAATCTACACAGCGAAAACAAAAGCAATGCATGTACCAAAAGTCTTGATTTGACAGATCAGCCACATAAACAAGGGCCATGTGTTCATAACGCTGGTCAAAGTAGTCGCCATGAGTTTTCTGGTGGGGAAGGGGTTTTCACTGGTGAAACAGTCTTTGAGGGTGAGCCTATAAACCTTCATGATCCAGAAAAATTTGGGGAAATCAAAACGAGTGCAGCTCTTTTCCAAAACAACCCATTTATCCCAACAAATATAGAAAGAGAGCATTCTTTTGTGCATACATCAAAATCCGAAAGCCCAGCAGGAGACAATGGGCCAGCTCAGGACTATATGGTAACTAATGTCAAGAACAGAGCCCATTTGTTTGAATCAATGCCATTTGATAAAATTAGGCATCATAACAAAGACGAAATTGAGACAATGGTGGAGAACATCAAGGAAACATTGAATTCCCTTTATCAAGTTAATGCCATATGTTCAGGTGGCTCAATCATTGAGGTGAATGAGACAATGATAGCTAAAAAGGCCAAGTTCACACTATCAGAGGTTGGGCCGAAGATAAAATACGACGAGGTGGCTGAAGGTGGTGCACAAAACTTCATACTCCAGTTGCTACCACGGGCAAACCGAAGGCCTCAAATCACTTACCTAAAGGAGCATAGTAAAGGATGTATGGAGGCCACGGTGGTGAATGTACCCATGCACCAGCATCAGTTCACTACCAACCAAGACACAGACTTTAAAACTGCCAGTGTGGTTCAGGTTGTTGAGGATATTCTCAATCAAGATAACTCTCTGAGAAAAGGAGTGATAATCCAGGAGGATGTGGACAGATGTGCTGAGGTCATTGTTTATTCCCTCTACAATTATTTTGATGAGGAAGATGTGAAAAGTTACTGTCCTCCAAAAGGTGCAGAGTATGATGATCCGGAGCCAGAAAGAGGTGATGTGAGTAAAACAGACAATCAAGAACTAAGAAAAGTTGTCATTGGGTCAACCATAAGCTGCCTTCTAGAAACATCTAAAGACCCAACCTGCCAAGGATCAATAAGGTCTGAAAGGCCTGTAAAAGGGAATGTAAAACTGTTCAAGAGTTGTATTGAAAAGGGAGATCTGGAGTATTTGAAAACTCTACAGGCTGAGCCAACAGTGCAAGAACAAGAACTCCCTCCTAACCAAAATGTGGCTGGACAAGGCATGGAGCTTCATCATGAACAGAGAGGTGATCAGGCAGAGGAGAGTACTTCAGAATGGGTCCCAGTGGATGTAAAGAGATTGAAAAACATGTTCTCTAGAGATCAAAAACCAATCCAACCAAAGCAAAATGTGTGTGAAAATCCGTCCCAATCTACCACCATTTCTTGTGCATTCACAGGTCAAAATATGCCACCTGAAAAGAGCGAGTCCTCTACAGAATGCAGTGTGGGGCAAGTAAAGAATACCTTTAGGGCTTTTGGTGTCCAAACACAAGAACAAGCATGTAACTCTATAGTTGCACCACAAGGATCATACCTACATCTTGAGACACAGGATGATGGCAGAGTCCACCAGGCTGAATTAGTCGAGGTTGTAGATGACAATGACGAGATCTCTAACCTCCAAACTGCAATACATAGCCTCCAACAGGCCACAACTGAGGCCAAATCTGTGCATCACTCATCACAAGAAAAACAGAAATTCCTTGTTCAAGAATCTTCCAAAGAACCCATTGTCTCAGTTAAAGCAGGTAATGTCAAACACTCAAGAACAGAAGCTGAATTACCTCAAGAAAATGAGGACCAAAAAGAGGACCCATGCATGGAGCAAAGGTGGGATGAACTCCCATCAGCCTCTAACATCAACTCAGAACATAAATCAGATCACCAACATGAAAATACAGAGCCATGCCATAAAGACACTAATTCTGAAGAAGTACAAACTACTGTGTCTGTAAATAGTTCAGAAACAGCTGCACAGCAAGAGGATGAGGAAGTTGATTTTCAGGGTAAACTTAAAGCAGCTTTGGATTCCCTGGAGAGATCCAACATTAATGTCACTAGAGGAGATTTCAGAGCAGCTATGATATACAGAAACTCTTCCAAACCTCACAAAGAAAGATCACAAAATGTGGATTCAATGTCTGTTCAAAAGCCCACTAAGGAGAAGTTTTGCTCTGTGACTGAACCTAAACCATGCAATCAAGCACTACTTGGAGATGAGGTCTCCAAAGAGCAAGTGACTGCAGCAAATCAAATGCCCCCAAGACAAAGTGAAACCCTAAATAAAACAGCTACAAGTTCTGTCTTAGAGAAAGGCAGAAGGCCTGTTGGTCCAAAACCAGTTATCCCACCTAAACCTGAGCGTTTGAAAGTGAAACAAAGAGAAATTCAATCAACGAACACAAAGAATCCTGAGGCAACCCAAACTAATACTGTGAGACCTGAACAAACTGTTCCTCAACCATTGCCAATGACATCAATGATGTCAGGATGTAAGGATGAACATAAGCAAGACCTGTTCAAAACTAAAAGTGGTGCAAACTCAGGACCTCATTCGGTGGATCTTCAAAGAAATGAGCTTTTTCCTGAAGCTATACAGATGTCTCAGGAAATTGAAGTAAGGCATCAAGTCCAAGGTTCAGTCGTCACCTTGGAAAGTGATAACACGAATAAGAACATCATTAATCAACAAAGGAAAATAAATGCCACAGCAGAAGAGACAAGCCTCCAGGATTTCCCAATCAAAGAGAATATGAATGAAACAGACGAAAGCCATGTGGATTTTCATGCCACACGTAAGAAATTTGAAGGTAAAAAGGCATTTTCAGTAAAGAATGCTCCTGTAAAGCCGAAAAGAGTAAAAATTGCCCAGTCTGACAACAATAACCCAAAGCACATGTCTGGAGATAAGAATTCCTCAGTTCTCGCACATGTGGTTGAGGAACCACAACAAACAACAACTGGTCCATCATACAATAACCCAAACACCCATGGACAAACTGCTGACAGCAAAGACAAGCACGAGAAAGAAATGAAACAAGAAAGCAAAGTTGAGATGAGGGAAAAGAAAGGACGAACAGAGACAGAGGACGAACGCCGACAGCGTCTGTCAGTTCACATGGATGAGATCATGAGAGGGAACATAACAGCAGCCATGGAAATTTTTGACAACTTGCGAAAGCAGGAGGAACTGCAGAGCATTCTCAGTCGAGTTGAAGAAATTGAACAGGACACGAGCGAGGTTGATGTGAGGTCTCTGAGGGGAGTATTTGAGAATGTCCCTGACTGGGTTGTCAGCTCCAACAAAAAGAAACAAAAAAAGGTAAAAGCAGAAAACAAAGAAGAGAGGATGCCATTAACGAGAGACAACACTGAAAGCAAATCCTCAATGGCACATGTTTTTGGAGATCTTGAGCGAGCCAGTGAGGAAATCATTCATCTAAAAGAACAGACTTTAGCCAGACTCATGGACATAGAGGGAGCCATAAAGAAGGCTCTTTATTCTGTCTCTACTTTGAAATCTGACTCAGATATTGCTGGTTTATCATGCCTGTTCAAAGAGTCATTAGGGACAGTGCAAGGATCCCCATCTTCTGGTAATATTAGCAAAATTAGCATTGGCTCAAGCAGAACAAAATCACTGCAGACACAGAAAGGCCCTGCAGCACAGGGAAACACAGCTTTGCCTGTTAGCCAGAGTGCAAGCATTGAAGTAGCCTCTGCAAAACAACAAGCAAGTCCTCCATCTTCACCTGCTTTCATCTCCATCCAGTCGGCTGCTAGAAAGATGGATAAAACTGAGGTGCTTCCACCAGAGACCACAATCTGCCCGACATGTCAGCACAGCCCAAAGACAGAGGAGAAATTCCGGACAACAAAAACCCTGACATGCAACAGCCCTGCTCAAAACAGAAAAAGGGAACCCAGAAAAGGACATCAAAAACAATCCTCTTATAACCCACTTAACCCTAATCGAGAGCTCAGTGTACTCGAGGTGCAGACTGACCGTGAGGGAAACAGTATTATGGGCACCAAAACAGTCACAGAGAACTATGAGAGGACTGATAACTTTGGAAACCGGTTTTACTCTTCCAAAACCTCCACTGTTGTCACTAGTCAGCCAGAAACTACAACATCCGCGGGTCAGGCAGCGGTCAGTCCGACAACGTATCAGGTCACCAAGTACCCAGAAGTTCGGCTGCCAATCAATCAGAAACCCTAAATCATTCACAGACAGGTGCAGTTTGTTATTTATTAGCTAAGAGTTGGGGTTTTTTCAGTGTTTTTTTCTTTATGACAAAGTTGTTATGTACATAGTTTTATTTGCTAAGATATGAATTGTGTTGATTATTATTGCTTGTTTGTTTATTTATAAGAGGTTATTATTAGTTTAAGATTTTCTTATTGATGTTTGAGGAATTATTTTTAGCTTGCATTGTCCCAGTTTTTGATTTGCATTTGAAATTAAATATGCATTATTGGTTTTCATTTATGCTTTTGTTTTTGTTGTTATTAATTCTTTGATTGTCAAAAAAATTGTTTTGTTTTAACCAAGCTGAGACTCATTTTTCTCATCAGTTTCAACCAGCTTGTGGAGAGATGTGTTCAGCCTGTTTGAAGCCGGTTTATCCGATGGAAAAAATGACTGCAGACAAATACATTTTTCACAAAAACTGCTTCTGTTGTAAACAGTGCAAGAAAAAATTAAGGTGAGATATTGAAATATTCTAAACAAAAATCACCTGCAACAATAATTAATGATTCCCAATATTGATTTCTTGTCCAGATTTAGTTAGATTTAGTTTAGTTTCATCACTTTGATAGGATTAAATTTCGTATCGGAAATTTCGTAATCGTAAGTTGACCCAGTCTTCTATGCAACAACTGTTTTACTTACTAAACTAAAAGCAAATATTCCATATTAAACATATTTTACATGCACTATCACATCAAGATCATTTAAGATATAGTAATTAATTAAAAGAGTAAATAACCAACAAATGTAATCAAATTTTGAAAATTTACCACCACCTTAGTTATGAATGTATTTCCTCCATGGAAGCAAAACACCTAGCCTAGGGAGTTAACAGCAGTTGGTTAACTCTACCAGAGGCATAGTAAATGGATGGGAGAAACTCACTAGCCTGGTATCATTAAGGCTACAAACTACCCATAAAGCAACACTCTTTTAAAGTAACAGGCTCATTTTGTTAGCTTGGCCCTGGCCTGGTCCTGGGTCCATATAGTCATGGAGAGCATCTAGTGTTGTAAAATATAATACAACCCCAATTTTTCAAACATAGTTGAGAGAAACATCATCTTCTATTCCAGCCAGTAACTTCAATAATATCAATGTTAGCCAAATACATTCAAAATCTTTAATTGATTAATTGGTTGAATGATTGTATGTAACAGAAGTGTGCTTTTTACAGACTATTTGAAAGAAAAAAATGACACAGTGAAACTTTACAGCTTATTTACATAATGTTCCTTTAGTGTTCTAAATGTCAAATGAAACTAAAGTTGAATAGACCTTTTTCACAGCAGACATTTTGAGTTGTCAAACACAGGTGTAAGTAATAACATTGTTAATTGCTGCGTTGCAAAATGTAATTTCTTGCAGTGATCATTAATATTGTTCATTCTACCTGTGTTTTTCATGCTATGACAAGTGAAAAGCATGACAGAAAATGTAATGCGAGATATGACAACTTCTGAAGGACGATCCATAAAAGGCAAAATGAATTTGTGAACCCTTGTTAACTCTAAGTGTGCTGCTGTAAACTACAAAATACTGCTGACCAAATGCAGTCCTTAATTTGAGCTGTGACTGACAAATTGTGCTCATTTGTAGCATGTACAATTACGCACCTTTATATGGGGAGTTCTACTGCATATTTCATTACCAACAACTGTTCCGAAGAAAAGGGAATTATGATGAGGGCTTTGGACATGCTCAACACAAGAACCGATGGCTTGTAAGGAATACTGCTGACATGGTGTCCAACGAGTCTGAGTCTGAGGCATAAATAATCAGTGACAGTGTAAGTAACAGCAGGCAACACTTAACTTTATTTATTTAATTTCTTGTCATATTCATGATAATTCATTCACTTGGCTTCCCTCCATTAAAATTGCATTCTGTTTCTCTCCTCAGCTGATGGTGACTGTGAAAACATGGAAGATCTTCTTGAAGATGTGTTTGAGGCACCATGCAATGGCCAATTGCTGTAAAAATCTTACAGTGACCATATACTGATTGGTAATGAATGACAGTGTGTTGACATATGACACACAACCTAATTTCAACAATTGTTTGGAAACTGCAGCATAAGTGTGACAGATGCTGACACATGTAATCATGTAATCTTCTTTTCATTCAGTCAATTTAATTAAATTACCTTCCGCTTTTTTTAAAGTTCACAATTACTACAACAAATTACCGTAAACATTTTTGTATAATCCTTTCGTGTGGACACAAATTGAAAAAAAAAAGTTTGTAAATTTGATTTTAACTGGGATAACAGAAATGATAACAAATGCAAAGGCAAAATGTATTAGGATGATTATGTCCATACAGATGATAATAAAGTGGCACTTCACGTCTTTGACAGTGCGTGTCCGACCTGAATGCTCACAAACTTCATTCCACCAGTTACATTTCTACCTGCCATGTTGATATTCTGGTCTGCAACATTTCTAACTGATGACACGACGCAACATTACTGTAATGAGGAATCAGCAATTCACAAATAAAGGCAAGCATTGCCATGTAGCTTGATTTAGTATTTATACAGTATGTTTTGCTCTGAAAATGTGTCTTTTAATTTTCTTATTTTATCAATTATGATTGGTAGTCATATTATGCATCCTCATTTAGCAAATGTGTCCAATCTAATCTAAACCTAGCTGACCTCCCAAGTGCTAATTAAACATCCTGGTGTAGAGTTTGTGGTGTGCTTCCATTATCAGGATGCCAGAATCATGAATGAATACAAATAAGTAATTAACTGTGATTGACTAAATTAATTCCTGAAATGGCCAGGCTGAAAGTACTGTAGCCTACATCCATTGCTAATAGCTATCTATTAGCAATGGTAATTGCAATACATGTTGGGATATTACAGTCATATCTGAGTTAATTTAACTTCAAACAGTATTTCAGTGTGGTCTTGAAGTTCAGTATTGTAATAAACAGTAATAAACAGAAACCCCACAGCAGCAATGGAGACGATGCCATATACTGTATCAGCATAGGGGTGGTGTCATGGTAGACCTCCAGGAACCTGGAGCATTTCATGCTTTTTAATAGTTAACATGGACTTTTTATGCAATCATCAGAAGAGAGAGTGACATTACCTTACAATGGTTGGGTATAATTCTGCAGTATAAACAGAGTCTGTGCCGAAAGAGGCAGTGGCAGCAAATTTCCCCAGTAGATGAATTTATTTCATCTTGATAATTAATCTTTAATCCATTACAACCCAAGAGTGCGATATGGCACTCAGTTTCTTTGGCTTTATCTGCTACTGTAGTAGGTAACAACAGCAGTCATTTCTAAGCTTCCACCAGCTGTACAACTTTCAACAAAACAATAAAATAAGCAGTAACACAGACAGTGACAATAACTCAGTTCAATTTTATTTATATACCACTTTTAACACAATACCGTTCATACAAAGAGCTTCATAGTGCAGAGAAAAAAAGAACAATAACATGTTAAACAGTATGTACATGCAGCCAACTAACACATACAGATTCAGACAAACCACAATAAACGCGAAGTCAGACATGCCCTTTTGGACTATCTGATCAAGGACCTCGTAAACTTTGCTTTTACCTTAGGTGTTCTTTCTGCAAGTCGTGTGTTTGACACTAACTGACCTTACATGATATAGATGTACAAAAACATGTTGTGTATGTTGGGAATGGAACACCATTTATGTCAATAAATTAAATTCCAATAAACTTTCAACAAACAAATAAAATCCTTCAATAATATTTAACCATTTATGATTACTGATCAGTTGGTTTCTGCATCCTAAGTACTGTAGTCAAGAACACAAAAACCTAATCATACCTAATAATAAATAAGGAAAACGAGAAACTATGAACTTCTGATTATGATTTCAGTACAAATTACAGTTTGTGCTCTTCAATAATTTGTTCAGCACTGTATCTGTTCCTCGTAGTTCCATTCACTGGTTTTCTAAAATTAAAAACAGAAAAAAGATTATTATATAGAAATATTTTCACTTAATACAGTTTTTGAATTTTGATTNCTTGATGAACTTGTCAAAGTATCATGGTCTGAGAGGCTGCTGACCAGTAAAACATTCCCAGGACCAGCACAAGAGGGCTGAAGAGCACCAGCTGCAGGATCCTCCAGTTGCGGATCAAATAGGCAACGCCAGACAAAACCATCAGTCCAACAGCAAAGAAGATTATGATGACCTCTGTGCAAAGAGCAGCCTTAGAGGGATTGGTCCACTCCATCCCTGTATGACAGATGGGGATTACACATATTAGGTTATTTTATTTCAGTGGTAACAACAGCATTTAGTTTATAGACTTACACCTACATGATTTTTCGTATATTTTTACAAATGCACTACTCACAGCCACATTTAAAGGATCATACTGTACCAAGATTTTTTGCATGCTTTGGCCAATCTGCTACAAACTACAAACAGTATACTTTAAATTAGTTCTGACCCTTTTCAAAACCATGTTGTTTCAGATTTTTGATTGTGTTTTTCTACGTTCCAGACAGCCACTAGTTTCACATTTATTTTTGGAGTGAAAATTGGGAGTATGACTCCCTTCAGTAGAGGCTGCCAACCATGTGGAATTCAAGGTACTTCTGGGAAACATGGTGAAAGATATTTCAATTCAACTCTTCCAGAGTTATTTTATATACTACAGGTTTATGATTAGCATTGATGGGGTGACGTTTCTTTGACTGATGGACCTAAACTGATGTTCAGCATCCACGTTACTTTTCAGACACTTCCTTCTTATTTTATGCCAAGTCAGATATATTTGAGCTTTCAGATAACTTTGATGTGAATGTGACATAATTATATAGCTCTGCCCGTTACATTGCCTTTACATTTTCTGGGTAAGGCAATATCACTCATTATGGTTAATGAACAGTACAAGTAGATGATGATATGAATTGTCAGATACTATAAATGGTAAGTCTCAAAAAACTAAATACTTCTGGTCACAAAAGCTGTCAACAGCCACAACAACAATAATAACAATGATGATAAAGCGACAGAAAAAGCGGACCTACCCATCACAGACGTGTTCATCACAATGACAACACTTGAACCTCCACAGAAGAATTTGAGAACCATATAAACATAGATATTGGGTGAGAAAGCAGC
>NTHP01000201.1:983270-995012 GCA_003416845.1 Oplegnathus fasciatus | reverse complement strand
TTCCTTGGCTCCCCTTTTTATATCATCAGCCTTCCGGCTTCTTCCATGACAAAGACCAAATATGGTTGAACAGTCTAACAATCAACAAACTATCGGATACTTCTTTGTTTACGTCACACATCACAATTCTTCTTCCATCTATTTAAAAATATGAGAACACAGCACGACATTTAAATGGTCTCGTCCAAACTGTTTCCTTTGAAAGGTGCAGAGCGTCAGTCAGGTGCAGGAACCACAGAGCTCTTGTTGAAACCACAGGCTGCCTGCTGTTCTAGCAGAGCAATAGGTGGAAGTCTGACCTGCACTACAGACAAAAGTTTAATTATGGTTCATCTCAGATGTCAAGCTATCTTTTATCATTCTAATTCAACATAATTTGAACCGTTACAGAGAAGTATGGGTGGAGGTGGGTATGACTCGGGCACATTACAGGTGGAAACCTCAACACCAAAAACATCTTCAAAACTCGATTAGCTTCTGCAGCATCTTGCATTTCTGTGTTCAAAATCTCACACTAACGTACTGTTCATACTTAGAACGACGGAAACTTGAGTACGTAGTGCATTTCAACTGCACAGAATGTGGATTTTAAGTACGCGAGAAATGCCCGGATGTATACTAGATTAGCAAGAATTTCTGAGTATGCAACGTGAGCTTACTTGACATACTCAGCCGCCCCAAAATGCATTGTGGCTCTTCAGCCTGTCCAATGATGGACTGTGAAACGGACAGTTTAAATAATTAACCGTTGGATTAAATAACTACAAATGAGTGTGAGTGACGTTAAGGTACAGTTAAGAGGACAAGAGCTGGAGCTCACATATATAAAGTACTGTAGAACAAATATTTAACACTAACTCTCTGAATGGACACGTTGTCAGTACTGTTTTATCTGACTTATTTAACCAGTGAGATGACAGAATATCACAGCTGAAGTTCTACATTTATCACCTCAGTCAGACTCGCTCTGTGAACTCGTCCTTTTCTTCACTCGCTGTGACTTCGGTGTCGTTCACAACGAGGACAAACCGGCTGCTGGGAGCTTCGCTGCCCGTCAAGATAAATGATGGCTGCTCTCAGAGCTCGAGCCGAGAAGGAGGGAGGAGGAGGCAGCGCCTGGCAGAGAGGTGGAAGCACCCTGTTTGGACAGAGATTGATGAGGACGCGAGACGGTGACACAGCTCGTATGAACAGGTCACACAAGCTGTGTTCACACTGAAGCCAAAATCTGTCCCAAATCTGAGGCTGCTTTCCATTCAGGTGTTCCAGCTCCAGGATGGCTGGTGTTGGCTCACTGGCTCACGGAGACACCTGTTGGCCGGCTCTCATTGGTTCAAGGGGCAGAATCTCTTCACTTTTATTGTGAAAATGATGCTGGAAGTGTTGAGTCACATAACGACTATTGTTTCACTCGTGCTTTTTGTGCTCAACTGTGATCTGAAGCGTCTTTGTAAAAAAGTCGAAACTCCTGAGAAGAAGAGGAGGACGCTCTTTATTTGACGAAGTTATCACACAAAAAACCAACAAAGTCAGGGGTAAATACAAACAGAGTAAAGGGCATATATGTTGTAGAAAAAAGAAAAAAGTCTGAGAATGCTATGCTCAGTTTTTACTTTTGTTTCCTTCACTGTAATGTGAATTTAAACAAAAAAAACAACAAAGTTTGATATTTTATACAACACTGTCTCTTCTCTCTGTTAATTTTCATCATAAATATTTACCGTTTGTTTATCATGTTCATACATCTATTTCATTCATTCATTCATGAACCTTCAAAACTGATGTGGCAGCCACAATACAACAATATTAGATTTCAACTCTGAGACCAAAATGTATCTTCCAAAAAATTATATTTTATATTTAAATCTCTTTTGGAGACATCAGAGGCAGCAGTGAGCGACCGAAGAGCAGCTGAGATCAGACCGTTCTCCCCGGGATGAAAGTGGAAGTTAGTTTTAGTAACTGATTAAAATGAACAACTCAGAGTTAATATAATGATTCCAAACTGCAGCCTCCGTACAGTGAACCAAACCCTTTTTATAAAGCATGACAAACGAGTAAAGTTTTCTGTTTGTGTCGGGAAGGAAGAGGCGACATCAGTCAGTTATATAACAGCGACTGTTCATTTCCTCTGTAGGTGCTGCGTCACTGTAAAATGTTTATACAACAGACTTAATGGAAAAATTATGTAAATAAGAGCCAGGTTTTAAACATTGCAGATTTTTTGCAGCACACAGGTGTGTGTGTGTTACTGCCTTGTGTCTGTTACACAGCAGAAGTGAGAATAAGCCCTCGGGCTGTGCGGTTATTTGTGTAATGAGTTTTGGGGGGTGAGGCAGCAGCAGACGCGCCTGCCGCTGAGCTCCACCCTGATCTTCTCTTTGATCACGGCAGGGTGTGATGGCGGTGGTGAGCAGGGACAACTAATCGCTGCCTTTATCACACCTGGCTGCTTCACATTGTGAAAGGACGAACCTGTTGACTTCCAGTCTTTTAATGAAATCATACCAACGTGATAACTTGTTCTGGCTAAACATAGATTTAATTAGCGGAGCTTGTTGGAGGTGTGAGTGTTGCTTGTAGTGAGTTCAATGATACTGCCTGAAATCCCCTGGAACTGCATCAAAAAGCAAGAAGCCCCCCATGCAACCTCTGAAACCTGATTAAGAACCTGTATAAACTCCTCAACAAGCTCTGGTATCTTCCTCAAGAAGCTACAGAGTCCCATAAAGACCCTCTGGTACATTTAGAAGAAACTGTATAACCTTATGAGGAACATCTGGAACCTCCTCAAGACGCTCTAGAACAGTTTTCTAACCTCCTCGGGAAGCTATGGAGTCCCTAAAGAGCCACTGGAGCACCCGTATAGTACCCGCAGTACCAGTATACAATCCTTAAAAATGTATGAAACCTCCCCGAGAAGCAAGAAAGCAAGCAAGAAACAAGTAGAGTGAAGTGAACGATGTCCCTCAAAATAACCTTGAGTTATAGTCAAAGAAACCAACAAAATCCTCAGGAACCTCCTAAAAACCTTTGTAACCTCCTCACTCACAACTGTTTTCAGAATTATACTGTACGTATGTATATACATGTGTATATATATATATATATATATATATATATATATATATATATATATATACTCTGTACTTTCAGAATAAGTTGTTCTACTCAGGAGTGCCATCATTTGGCAATCTATTCTACTATTCTACCAGATTTTAGATTTGTAAGGAGTGTCTGACCACCATTATTGTTATCATCGTTATTATTAGTGGTATTATTTTCTTAAAAGGTTTTTGGTCTTAAGTTTTTTTCTGGTCTAATGAGCAGCCCATCCCATCATCCCAACCACGCAACAGACACACACACATTTGTTCTGTGTTGCTGGAGTTAATGTGACCTCTGACCTTTCACCTCCTTACTGTTGGCTGTTGGTGTTACCAGAGTTGGACACCCAGGACAGTTGAGATCAGACTTTATGGATGAAAATACCAGATCAATGCGTAATATGCAAAGTGAAACTTCTCTGATCTGAGATCAGTTTAAAAGCAGCAGCAGTTTGAAGCAGGTGGAAATGAGTAAATGTGAGCGCTCCTGAGGCTTTTCACTGCAGGCTAATGAAGACTGCCAACTGCTTCAGTCCTCGTCCCGGCTCTAAATAATCATCATATTCAGCTCTTTTATTTCATCTGAACTAATTAAAGTGATGAAATCTGGAGCAATATCCTCTTTTTAAAATGTTCCAGGCACTGTGAAGCTTTTGGCAAAAGGAAATTAGTGGCAGAAAAAGCTGATGATGAAAAGGTAGAGAGGGAGGCAGTAACTCAGCTGGCCGGGTTCACAGAGCGGAGGAAAACTCTGGGATGATTATGACTCCGGTCAGATATCGTGCAACGAGGGCTGCAACTAACGATTATTCTCATGATCCATTAATCGATAGATCATTCAATCTTATTTTCTAGATTAATTGATTAGTTGTTTCATCCATAAAATATCAGAAAATAATGAAAACTGTCCATCATGGTTTCCCGGAGCCCGAGGTGTCTTCAGATGTCTTATTTTGTTTTGTATTTTTTAAAATGATATAAAACAGAGAAAAGCAGCAAATCCTCACATTAGAGAAACACATGCACCTATTTATTAAAAGATGACTCAAATGATTAATCGATTATCAAAATAGTTGCTGATTAATTTTCTGTTGTCATTAATTTTCTGACAAATTCATTAATCAACTAATCATTTCAGCTCCACAGCAGCAGAAAGACATTTTACATAAATGGTGACATTTTATTAACAATATATTGTGAAATCTATCTATCTATCTATCTATCTATCTATCTATCTATCTATCTATCTATCTATCTATCTATCTATCAGTGGTGGGAAAAGTACTCTGATCTTTAGTAAAAAAGCAAAAGTAGAAATACCACAGACATACTCTTATTAGTATATTAGCAACAAAATATACAGTACTTAAAGTACCAAAAAGAAAAGTACTCATTCTGACCCATTTCTGAATCATATTACTGGATTATATTGGGGCTAATTTGAACTTTATATACCGCTGGGTATCTTAATCTATAATAATACATCATGATTTATTTGTTTATTATATTTTGTATGAATTATTTGAATCTGCAAAGTAACTAAAGCTGTTAAATAAATGTAGTGGAAAGCACAATATTTGTCTCTGAAATGGAGTAGAAGTATAAAGTAACATAAAATGAAAATACTCCAGTGAAGTACCTCAGATGTCTGCTTAAAGGTGTAGTCTACGATTCTAATCCAGAACAGTTTTTGTCAGATTCAGTGAATATCTCCTCACGATCCGCTAACTTTCCGTTCTGTGTGTGCGCTGAAAAACCAGTCCGGTGTTCATACACAGCCTTACTTACTTTAAACTACTGTATCTATTTACTTACTGATGTTGTATTGAACTGCATTAGATTGTAAAATGACAGCACATCCATCACAGAGTACTGCGTTACACCAGTAACGATACGACTCTCTGATACTAAAACTATACTTTTTTTTTATTGCATTACACTTTGAGAAATGAAACATGTTTTTCTTCAAAACCATTTTTTGTTCTCATTGAACAAAGGAAGCCAGAGTTCTGTTACATGATGTCTAAACACAAGCAGCTGCAGGAGTCTGTACAGAAACTTAAATCAGCAGAAATAAAAAGTACATAAAGAATGCTTGTTTTCAGTATGTGCTGTCGGATCTTATTTCCATTGGAAGATTTGATCTTCTGCTCTCTACGTTTGCAGGACAAACACAAAACATAAGGAACACAAAATGCTGTTTGTTGTCATATATCCATTCTCCCTCGCTGTCAGCTGGAAAAGACTCAAACAATCCGGGTCATTTCGCCTTCTTACACCATAAAATGTACCTGAGTCCGTCGCTGCCTGCAGGTGTCACTTTTCATCTCCATCAAGTGTTGTCCTAACAAGTGTCAAACACAGAAAATCACAGCTTAGCAGTGGTGGAAAGTAACTAAGTACATTTACTCAAGTATTGCATTTTAGTACTATGTTGACATTTGACACTTTACTTGAATATTTCCATTCTACGCTACTTTATACTTCTTATGTACTTTTTACTGCACTACATCTATTTGACACTTATTGTTACTTTACATAAGAAAACACGATATTCTTATATGTTACCCAGTAGTATAAAAAGTACCTCAAACAAACTACAGAACTTTTACTTGTAATAGAGTATTTTTAGACTGTTGTACTTTTACTTTTACTTCAGTAAAGGATCTGAGTACTGAGTACTTATTCCACCACTGCAGTTTATATATATAAAAATATATACATAAATATAAAAATGCTGCTTCTTTAGAGATCTGCAGGCCTACACATGCTTGTCTTATATTTATTTAAAAGTTTTAAATAGTCACATTAAACTACTGACATGTACTACATTAAACCCACTTCAGCTGCTCGTTTTAAATGAATTAATGGATTAAATCGGGCAGGGTGTCGGGGTCAGAGGGCAGCAGAGGGATGATTTCTGATCCAAACAGTTCTCTGACTCTACAGTGCTCAAAGGCACATTATTAACCGAATGACAGGTGTGTGCTCATCAGTGGTTCCCAGGTTCCTTTGCAGCTCCAGAGGTTCTGCTGCAGAACCAGATGAAGTTCGTTCTCCTTATTTGAGCTGATGGAAACACCCGCATGAACCCTCATCTTCTCTCTCAGTTTGCTTCATCAGTGCTCGTGACTTGAGTGTTGTTGTATTTTTGGCTGATTAGTTTGTGGCTGCGCGGAGTGGATCCTTCCCGGGTCTCAGCCTCCAGGGAAGGCAGCCCGGCTCTCCACAGCGCCGCCCTCCCCCCCTCTCAGCCCGGCTTCTTCTCCTCCACACGGCGCTCACAGCAGCGACCTGACAGCCGCCCAGCAGCCGCTCTTCTCCCGCTGCTCAGACACTCCGCTCCGCCGGCTGCTCGCTGGTTTGTCGCCACCAGTTTTCTTCTCTTGACAACCACGGACGGCTGAGGGGGGGTTTGTTCGTTTGGGAGTGTTTTCGGTGCATGGATGGAGTCTTCCCGGCAGGATTCGGCGAGCGACCCGGGAAGGAGCGGCTCTGAGCCCGCCGCGCCGGTCACGGAGACACCGGCGAGCCTGGAGACTCTGCGGGGCGGAGAGCACCTGACCCCGGCGAGGAGACACAGCAGCTCCGGCTCCAGCTCCTCCGGCTCCGGCTTCAGCAAAGGTGAGCTGGTTTCCGTTATTTCTACAAATCAGTGTGTCGGCTGTCAGGCTGCAGCAGCAACTTCAAACGGTTTGTTCTGCTGCGGCTCAGACAGACACACATCTGCACCTCCACACACACTCACACACACAGCAGTGTGCGGGGGCTCCGGTGTTTGTGAAGCCGCGCGCGGTCACTGACAGTCGGACAGTGAGAGAGCTGACAGCCGCTGTCTGTCCCGCTGGAGGAACAACATCCCTGAACTGTTTCACTTTAATCCTTCAACTTTTATTTAATGCTGGCAGTGAGTGGAATAAACCACTTTAAGTGAGAAACTGAATGAATTAAATCAACTTGACACTTTGAGAGGTTTTTCCTGGTTTGGTCTCTTTAGTTCCCTGAAGGTGAATCTTAAAGCTCCAGCATACAACAGCATCTTTGACAACAGCTTGTGTCTCTTTCCTGTTTCAACATGACAATGTGTCCCTGCTCAAAGCAGCTCCATAAAGAAACGCTGCTTGGTGTGGAGGAATTTGACCTCAACCCCATCCAACAGCTTTGGGATGAACTGGAACTAGAACTGAAACGATTAGTCAATAAATCGATTAGTGGATGGACAGAAAATTAATTGGCAACTATTTTGGTAATCAACCAGTTATTTATGTAATATTTCAAGCAAAAAGCCAAACATTTTGCAGCAGATGAGAAACTTAATATCTTTGAACTACTGGTCGGATAAAACGAGCACTTTGAGGACGTCACATTCGGCTCCGTGAAATTATAATGAATAACTAATTTTGTGACATAATGATTAATGCAGCAAAATAACAGAAAGATTCATTGATATTGAAGATAATTGGTTGCAGCCCTGATTGGAGCACCGACTGTGAGTCAGACCTGGTCACCCACATCGGTGTTGGACCTCACTGATGCTCTGGTGTCAACCAGGTTCAACATCTGGTGGAAAGACTGAAAGAGCAGCAGGTTAATGAACATGGTGTCACAATCACGTTAAACCGTCACTGAGTGCGTTTCCATCCATCTGTTTTTATTTGCATTTTCAATTTGCTCAAAAAAAAAAAAAAACTTGGGTGGAAACGCTGGAAATTGGAAAATAATCGTAAAAACAGGTCTTTCCTGTTGTGTGAGGTGTAAAAGCAGAAGCAGACTGAGTGAATAAATGATAACTAACAGAATATTTCCATCATGTCGTCCACGTGGTTTTCCATCGTTTGAGCTTTGACTGGAGCTCTTTTGATGACGTCATCCGTCTCTTGTTCTTCTGTGGTGGTTTAATGGCAGCTCAGCTCCACCGGCTGTTTGTCTCCGTCAGCCTGTGAACTCAACAGGTGTGGATGGAAACAAGCAGCAGTTTACGTTTTGTTTCAACAGATGACTGACGCGTGTCGAAGCGTCACGGTGTTCTGTGTGTTGAGCTTTTTTCTTTATCTCGTCTCATATTGTGCTTTGTTTTCCTGCTCTGCTGTGCAGCTGAAACGATTAGTCGATTAATCGATTAGTCGATTGACAGCAAAATAATCAGCAACTATTTTGACAAAAGTTTAATCATTTCAGTCATTTTTCAAGCAAGAAAAGTGAAAAAAGTTCACTCGCTCCAGCTTCTGAAATGATATGACAGTAAACTGAATATGTTTCGGTTTTAAAGTGTCGGCCGGACAGAAAAAGTATTTTGTCACTATTTTCTGACATTTCACAAAAAAAAAGTATGAAGTAATGATCTCATTTGTTTGTTTAGAAACAGTCTCACACACATCATTAATGCCAATGAGGGAAGTGCAGTTAACTTCCAGATGTCTCCTGTGTGCAGACTTTCCTGCAGCTCGCTGCTGGTGTGCCGACTGGAGAGAGAGAGAGGCGGTCAGATCGAGCTTCATTCAGTCGTTTTTTAGGTAACAGCTGTTCAAGAGAAGGAGAAAAAAAGCCCAGAGAGTGTTTGGGCTGTGAGGAAACGGAGATGAGCTGATAGTGCGACTCTTTTTCTGAGCCGGCACCCGAGTAAATACTGACAGATGAATGAAACTAAGCTCCCAGAGATCAGTGGGTCAGATGCTGCATTTAAGTGCGCCTTGTAAACTCAAAAGCTGTTTAGTGTGTGAAATCAGCTCCTGGTTGTTGTCTCGTCTGCTGTAAGACAAGAGTGACCCCCACAGACGTCACAGCGGACTCATCTCAGAAAAACAAAACAAGGCGGATCTATTTTTATTCCAAAATGTGACACAGCAAGACATTTCAAAGAAGCTGTTCATTCCATCTCAACACTTTCTTTCTGCGCCGCCCAACACATTTCAAGACCACAGAGACCGGATTAACCTGTTTGTGGGGCCCCTGTTGGCTCCAAGCCCCCATCAGGTACAGTGCACGCAGCACACAAAGACCCAGAAACCCACCAGTTTGCCAGTACTGGAATACTACCTGGCCCCAGCTTGTTATTATAAAGACTGTCGGACAAGATAATACATAATAACGCAGAACCCAGTGACGTTGAATCAGAATCAGAATCAGGTTTATTGCCAAGTAGGTTTTCACATACAAGGAATTTGCTTTGGTAAGTTGGTGCAGAACAATAAACATATAAAATACAAAAAAGATGAAAGCAAGTACTGCAGGACAGAAGCATAAATTAAATATAAAATGCACAATAAGAATATCGAAAAATATAAAAATAAAGATAGAGACAATATGTACAATATGTTCTTTAAATGAAATGAGAGACCTGTACAGCTGTGCAGGAATGTGCACAAGTATTTGCTCTGGATTGCAGAAGTTCACAGTATTTCAGTTTGAAGAATACTGCAATGTGCAAGATACAGTCCAAAAATGTGCGTTAATGTAACTCACTGAGTCAGGTGTGTAGACTTTACGTTAATGTAACGTGTAGAGGGTGAGGGGGGAGTACAGTCAGTGACAGTGGGGGTCCCGGAACTTGTTGATGAGGCCAGCTGCAGATGGGAAGGAACTGTTCTTGAGGCGTGAGGTTTTGGTCCTGATGAACCGCAGCCTCCTGCCAGAGGGGAGTGACTCAAACAGTTTGTGTCCAGGGTGGGAGGGGTCGGCCACAATCTTACCTGCACGCTTCAGGGTCCTGGAGGCGTACAGGTCCTGGAGAGATGGAAGATTGCAGCCATTCACCTTCTCTGCAGAGCAAATGATACGCCGCAGTCTGCTCCTGTCTTTGGCAGTGGCAGCAGCATACCAGATGGTGATGGGGGAGGTGAGGATGGACATCAGAACCCCGACCCAAGCAACAGAGCTGCCCAGCCGGCTTTAAACTACTGAGCCCCACTGCAAACGGATCGACAGTGGGCAAGGAGAACACTGCATCCAGCGACGAGCCCTCCCGAGAAGACCTGGTCGGCGAATGTCCAGTTATGAATGTGAGAATGGCAGGGGAGACTATTCCTTGCCTTGTGGACACTGGCTCACAAGTCATCATGTTGGGAGAAAGCACCTTTCACCGGGTGTTTGGTGAAAATGGGACCAAACTGACGGATCCTTCAACATGGTTGACTTGACTGCTGCAAACAGCCTAACTATCCCCTATGTCGGCTGTGCAGTGCTGGACATCACTATTGGGCCTGTTACAGTGGAGCATTGTGGAGTCGTGGTAGTGCGGGATCACTGTCTGTCCCAGATACCTGGGCTTCTAGGCATGAATATGATGCGAAGGTGCTGGAAAACTGTGTTCCAACAAGGTGCAGTGCGACCACATGGGCTGCCATTGGAAGCCAACCCGCTGGGACAGAGGGCCTGGAGGAAAGCTATGAAAATCTACAGCCAGGAGCCCAAATTCTCACAACCAGAGGGGAGTGTAGGTTATGTGCGAGCCACCAAAAATGTGTGCATCCAGCCAAAACAAGAGGTTCTGCTCATGGCAAGAGCACGAGAGAGTCCAGTTGGTCAGCTGTATGTCGCCCTGGTGGAGCCCATGGCAGAGACTTCTCCCTTCCTGGTTGCACGGGCAGTTGTGACAGTTGATGGTGGCCTTCTTCCACTCAGGCTAAAAAACACCACTACCTCCCCCATCTACCTCCAACGTTACCAGAAGCTAGGGCAGTTGACATTGACTCAATCAGAGGACATACTTGGATGAGGTGTTGGCCTGTCAATAACCACTCCAGGTACTATAGAGGTCCAGCTACAATAAGTTGATCCCAGCCCAACACAGGAAGCTGTAAGCCCCATCCCAGTTGACCTTTCTGGTGCCAGCCTCACTCCTGAAGAGCAACAGCAGGTCCTTGAATGTTTAGAGCGCCATTGTGAGGTATTTTCATTAACTGACCGTGATTTTGGGAAAACTGTACTTGTATTTCACCAGATCCCAACAGGGGACGCCCCACCTATCCATGAGAGACCGTCAGATCCCTCCTAACATCTATCAAGAGGTTTGTGCTCTTTTGCAGGATATGCTGGAGGCAGGGATCATCCACCAGAGCTGCAGCCCTTGGGCATCTCCCATTGTGTTGGTGAGGAAGAAGGATGGCACCCTGAGATTCTGTGTCGACTATCGCAAGGTAAATGCAGTCACTCGCAAAGATGCTTTCCCACTGCCAAGAGTCGAAGAGTCCTTGACCTATGCCTATGCCAGCAGGAGCTTGTGTAACAGGGGTAAGCCCCTTTACAGAAATACTAAAATTTATACCTTGGGTAGAGCACCTCAGCAGGGGAAAGAGCAGCCAGCACACCAAGATAAATTATAAAAACAATTTATTTTAGCAAGGGACAATAAAATGCTCTGTTCTATACTTATCACACAGTGAACACTACTTAAAACAGCACAGACTGAACATTAAAAATAAACCAAGAAAACATGCAATAAAAACTCACTAAATATGGTTCAGTCTTAAAAACAACAGTGTTCAAATCACACACACACACACAGGCCTAGTGATAAAACAGCAGCAGAGTTACTAAAATGTCCCGCTAATAAATAACTAACCCCAGAAATAAATAATCACTAAAAACAATAAAATCACCCAACAGACAGGAGAAGCTAGGCTGGTTAAAATCACAA
>NTHP01000201.1:968935-981859 GCA_003416845.1 Oplegnathus fasciatus | reverse complement strand
ATAACTTTTTGTGAGTGAGTGATGAAGTTACACGATTGGTCAGCAGAGTGTTGGAGTTTCCTCATTGGTTGTTGCTCTGGATATCTGAGTTGTCCCCCTCAACATATCATTGTAAACATAACTGTATAATTTTAAATAATATAATAATATGCACAGAAAGCACTTGCGCTAATTATAGATGCAAAACAGTGCGTTTTTAAGTTTTGAAAGATTGTGTCCCCCCCTTATATGCCTCACAGTGGTTTGGTTCACTGGCTCCTATCCGCCAGATCCCACACACAGTAGTCCTTCAACACGCTCCCATACCCCTCAATAGTGATGCACTGGTCAAGGTTTTTTAATACCCGTATCCACCCGACCTGTTCTGAGAGCCAATCTGCACTGCTGACCCGCAAAAATATACATTAATCAACCATCCGAACCCGATCCGACCCACAAACTGCCCACTTTATGCATTATAATAGCACTATTGTCAGGACTGACACAGGGACAGAGACAAGGACTGAGTGCTGCAGTGTGTGATTGAGAGAGCGACAGAGAGAGTGACAGAGAGAGGAGACTAGAAGGTGGAAGATAGACTATTGCACACAATATTTCTGTAAGTTATTAATAACTTACTCGGAACGCTGCTTTGTTACATTTTGACCCGTGATATTCCACATCACAAAAGAAAACAAAACATTCCACAATCAATCAGCTGATCCACTTCCTCAATACACATTTGTTTTGTAATTACTCTCTCTCTCTCTCTCTCTCTCTCTCACTTGCACACATTACAAAATCCAGTCAGTTCAAGTTATCATCACAATTTAAAGAAATGAACGTAGTCAGATATTTATCAAGGAAAAGAAAAGCAGACAAGGCAGGTAAACGGACACCAGGATGGAGAAGGACAGGCACAGTCAGCTAATGGAAGATGGTTTATTAACCAACTGACCCATCACTTTGTTGGTTTTTTGAAAACCTAAAAGTTACAACACTCTGCAACTTTAAAAAAAAATCTAAACGGTGCAGAGGGGTTTTCCCTCTTCACAAATTAACAAATCATCTTTGGGCGAGGTTACAGACGTTCCACAGTAAACACTGTGGTAGTAATTCATGTTTCCTCTATATACATTTAATAAATTATTTTTTACTTTTGGCGGCATCTTTGGTGTCCCCTTCAAGAATTGCTCTTAAGAAATGTGTATGTTTATTGTCCCCCCAACAATGAAATGAAATATCCGCCTTTGGTCATGTGATATGCTACCTCAGTACACTTTAAGCACAAATATTACTGGGACCACTACAGAAAATTGCAGATGAACATTTAATATCCAGGAATTCACATTATAGACATGACCGCTGTAACAATTTGGCCACAATATAGCACACTGACCATACACGGTCCAGCCATATACCAGGTTTTGACCTAGTCTTGTTTTAACTTTTATTTACCCAGTGTAGGTTGGCTGAGCTCACATGCTCACTTACAGCAAGATTGCCCAACACTACCCCAGTCTTGTACCATTGGCCACTGTGTTTGGTGTGATGGTGCCATTTTCTGTTTTAATTCAAATGTGAAGTTGTGTGTTTTGGAAAATAAAGACTTGACATGGCTTTGATAATCATTGTGAAATTTTTTTTTGTCTTACACTTTACTTGCAGCCAGCAAATACTGCTCATAAGTCCTCATAATTGAGTTATGTATCATACACTTGCTAATAACCTTATACAATGCTGTCACTTTACTTAAACTCACAAAGTCATGCTGTAGCGTATTATTGATGTTAAAAGACATTATTCCATTTCAGAACCTTAGAATTTATAATCTGTTACGATACGTCAGAGCAGTTCTCTATGTGTCTTTATAACTGGCTAAAGTTATGGTAGTTACAATGTGCTGTGTAACCCATGACTCAGATTCTTCTTTCAAACACTTTGTCATGGAGGTGTAAAGCATTATGAACGCTGATCCTATAATACATTATGTCCACCACTTCTAATACTTAATAAACCTTGTTATAAGTTCTCGTGCATGATTATAAACATTTAAAAATAGTTTTATAAAGCCTTCTAAATGCATTATAATGTCTTATGAATGTGCTTATAATGCATTATAGACATGACCTTCATAGAAAGTGTTACCGAAAATCTTTCAAACCTACTCATCTTCAACCTCTTCCCACACATTAATACATTCACATAGAAACTCCATTCAACCATTGAAATGTTCACAACCCTTGGGACTTTCTCAAATTAATTCAACTTTTTCATATACCTACTTTTTACACAATCGCAGTTCAAGTTTCATGAAATTTTCAGAGCTTCTGAGATTTTTGCATTAGTGTGGGATGGAATGTTCAGAGCTAGAGTGAGTGTCATCATTGCTAGAGTGGAGAGGAGGTTTAAAATATTCTTAAAAAATTCTCTTTAACCTGCTCTCACTCCCACAATTTTCACTCCACATACATAATTTGTACATCAAAACGTAGGGAAACTTGTGCCGGTCGCATACATGTAACTACAGAAGCAAACAGACATACACAGACACACACACAAGTTTCACACAGTGTGCTCATCAGGTTCTCCTATCTCTTCTGATATGATCATTAAGATGACTTAAGTTAAATTATCCCTCTGAGCCAGGAGTCACACACAGCAGTTACCATGGCAACCTTTGAGGGAACACACAGCTGATTGAGATAGGTTAGCTAATAGGTTGTTTGTTTGACGAAGTGGTCACTGCACACATGAGCATTATCCGACTCAGCTCCTGCCGACTGCAGAAAAAGGTTCATTTTTGCCTGCGTTTTTCAGTCAATTTCTTGCATTTTCCCCCCTTGTGAATAACAACTTTTGGTACTCGATAATTTGTGCAACTATAGACGATGCAAGCCTTCTGCCCATCTGCAATTGTCCTCACAGCAGCACAGCGACGTGACTTCATATGCAAATAACCTATTAGTGCAGTTTGACGATGCATTCGCTTACAGCATGAAATCCTCGTGTTCATATCATGAACCTTTAAACCATACAGTATAGGAGAAACACATGTATGCATACATGTGTGTCCCCGCGCGCGCACACACACACACAAACTGTTACCGCCATGACCAGAGCACCAGATTAAACAATGGCCTTTTATTCAAATAACTTTCTTAGACCATGAAAATTAAATATTTATAAACTAATTAGTGCAGTTTGATACACACACATACATACAGGACTCAGACATCCTCATGCTTTTTCAAGCATTTTTCTTAAGTCTTACCTACTCAATCATACTTTTAGCTAGAAACTACATTCAAATCTTAAAGTGTTCCACATCTTTTATGCAATATGAGGTTTATTCAACTTTTAAATCCTATTCATACTAATTAGAATCTTTCCCAGGTTTCGAAGTCTTCATAGTC
This sequence comes from Oplegnathus fasciatus, assembly GCA_003416845.1. Lineage (NCBI taxonomy): Eukaryota > Metazoa > Chordata > Actinopteri > Centrarchiformes > Oplegnathidae > Oplegnathus > Oplegnathus fasciatus. The sequence continues at coordinate 978,464 of NTHP01000201.1, read as the reverse complement.
CTTCAACTGCTTCTTCATAAAAATTAAAAAACCTTTCACTAACAAGGACCACAACATCAACGATATGCGTTTGAATGATTTATTGCGGAGAAATTGATTGGTGTGCGAGGCTTGAAGCTTGCTTGTGGTTCTTCCATTTGCTGACTGCATGTGGGAAAGCTTCGGTAGGGAGTCCGCTGTAGCACCTGGGCATGATGAACCCCCAAAACCTCCAGTTACTTGAGACAAGTTTGAGTGGATCTGAGATCTTTGCATTCTGAACGGATGTATTGTGATATGCTTGGGAGGACCAGCGGCCCCTGATTTGTATTAAGTGTCTGGGATGCCATTGTGGGAGGCCAAGGTAGCGGCTCCGATCCTGAAGGAGTGTCCAGAGTAACGAACGGGAGAAATGGCAGACGAGGAGAGTACGTGGCGGAAGCACTGGTGGAAACGGAATCGAGTAGCCACTTGTCTGGACTCGGAGATAAAGAGAGGATCTGTCAATGTTATGCTCTGGGATTTCAGGGATTGCCAGTAGTTTACACGGGTCTCGAAGGATATGGCAGTGACTGTACTTTGAAGTAAAAGAAGGGTGTAAGCTGGCCGGATTGACTGGATTTAGTTTGCCTTAAGTACAGTGGTGTTGTCTGAGAAATAAGACATGTCCAAAATATGGGCGTGGCAGTGTGGGTCGAAGTGGAGGGTATAGGCAGTGAACTCTGGGCATCTGAGGAAACCAATAGCAAGCGAGAACATTGCTTGTAAGGTTCAAGCAGCACGATACAGCATGCTGTATCCAGAGCGCATGTTGTGGATACTGATGGCAAGTTAAGAGTAAGGCGGCAAGGATTGTGAGCGGGCTCTTGGCGTGGAAGTCCTCTGAGAAGTGAAGTTAACTGAGGATGGCTGGAGGTCCGGCCCTGGCTGCCAGTAAGCAGTTTAGAGAAGAAGCTAATGCCGCTAAGGTAAACTTTGATGGTATGAGTATTGATGGCCATCACGGAATGGGCGTAGGTAATGAAGCGAGTCATGGTGATGAGATCGAACAACGGGAAGGTCATGCTGTACTGGTCATGAAAGTAGTAGAAACTACTTCTGGAGAGAGTCAGCGACGGCATTGGAATAACCAGGAGCGTGAGTTGCATGGCGAACATATTGGTGTGTAACGGAGTGCCAGATTAGGCGGCGCATGAAGGGCATGATGGATGGAGCATTGGCGCATACTTTGTTGAGTGTATATGACTGCAAGGTTGTCTGAGTAAATACCAGAGGTGGGACCAAGTCATTGTTTTGCAAGTCACAAGTAAGTCTCAAGTTTTTGCGCTCAAGTCCCGAGTCAAGTCCCAAGTCAAGACAGGCAAGTCCCGAGTCAAGTCCCAAGTCCTGAACTTTGAGTTTCGAGTCCTAACAAGTCATAATGCGCTCTTCACCAAATGTAATGCCATTTTAACAACAAAGTCTTGACTTATCATTCTTTCTGCAACTTGTGCAACAACTTGTGTAATGTTAGCTCTTTATGGTTCTCTCCTGCAACTTGGATGCTGTCGGATTGGTTCAAACAAAGCAGATCTGGTGAATTAAGTGTCGACTTGCTGGGAATGAATATCGTTAGTGTCAGAAATGAACTTTTTTGACTCACTGGCCAAGTGGACTGGTAGCCTAGATGAAAAAATCCACTAGCCAAGCATGTTTTTAATCGGCCAAAATGTATGCATATTGGGTCTGAATTTAGTATTTAATCATTAAACAATACTGCAGTAAAGCAACTTGAAAAACTATCACAGAGGTACCTGTTGTACAAGAATATGGTTGAGTTTGCTGATAACAATTTGATACGTTTTTTTATAGAATTTTTAAAATCTGCCTATGTAGAAATGAATGGGATATTGTTATGATTTTAGCTTCTAATTATTGGAAATGCTGTGAAAGAACAAGAAAGTAATGACAGATGTAGGCCTATTATTTCAACAAAGGAAAATAAGAAAAAAATAGAAACTTTCCCGTTTTAAACAACCTTCGTGGCCTTTCGAGTATAGATTACTGAGTTTATGAGGTGCACTTCAATGCATCATGTAGTAGTCCCTGTTGGCGTCCACATGCTTTGCCGTACAAAGCGATGTAGATTTCAGAGTTTACGAGGTGTACCTGAATGTACAATGAAGTCACTCTGACACAGACTGACAGCAGAGGACAGAAGCAGCACGCCTGTAAATAACACCAAAACACGCTAGAGACTCTCAGCGTAGTTTACTACAGGACTATTTTGGTACAAACATTTACCCTCCAAGATTTACTTGCCAAACGGATAACCTACCCGAATTTGGCACTTGGCAGGCGTTAATTACGGACCAATGGCATTAACATTAGTTGATTGATGAAGGGAGATAATTGATTCGTGGCACACTTTTTAAATAACATAAATTTTCATCTTTGAGCTCGGGGGAAGGTATCAAGTCTTTTCAAGTCAAAAGGCTCAAGTCCAAGTGAAGTCATGAGTCAGTGGTGTTAAAGTCCAAGTCGAGTTGCAAGTCTTTTTTGATTTTGTCAAGTCGAGTCTAAAGTCATCAAATTTGTGACTCAAGTCTGACTCGAGTCCAAGTTATGTGACTCGAGTCCACAACTCTGGTAAATACAGAATTGCGGGACAATTAATGGCCCCACAGGATGGCTGCGGCTATTATGGGGTAGAATTTGAAGAGCGTGGAGGAAGCGACTTGGCATTCACTTGCGAACTCCGGGGGCCATACTGCTGTGGACCATCTTCCAAAACCGACAGAAGGAGCAACATTGGTGTACAAATGGATGTCGTGTGGGTGTGTCAGTTGATCATTGTAGAAGAAGGTGATCCTGTTCCAGTTTGCAAGGAAGTTGAGCCAAAGACAGAGTTCGGCACGGCTTGAAATGTCGAGTGAGATGAAACTCGAGAGTGATGGGATGGAAGAAGTGGTTATAGCAAGTGAGAGATAAAGGCTCGCCCTTGGGGAATGATGTGTGGAGCGAAGTTGGGGTTTGGTGTGGCATGTGGCGAGGAGGAAATTGGAGATAAGAAGATTAGGTTGGGCTTTTCGAGTGGGAATGAAGCCTGAAACAGATTTGTGTTGAGAGTAATGCCTAGGAACTCGAGGGATGTGGGATGGAAGAGAGAGTTAGGTGGGTATTTATAGGAATGCCGGAAGTAACGCGGTTGTTGTGTTGTCCTGCTCCTGAAACTTTCCTAGATAGCTTCAATAAAATATTCCACATCTTTCACACATTATTGGTATTATTCAACTTTTAAAACCAGCAATCCATTTTAGCATCAGCCTTTCAACAAACCTTAAAATATTCCACATCTTTCATATATTTTAGGCATTATTCAAGTTTATTAACCAGCAATCCAGTTTAGCGTAAGCCTTTCAACACACCTTAAAATATTCCACATCTTTCATACATTTTAGGCATTATTCAACTTTTAAAGCCAGCAATCCAGTTTAGCGTAAGCCTTTCAACACACCTTAAAATATTCTGCTGTTCTGAGTGACCTTTATCCTATGATGAAACATTTCTATCCTGATGGGAGGGGTCTCTTCCAGGATGACAATGCCCCCATCCATAGGGCACGAGGGGTCACTGAATGGTTTGATGAGTATGAAAATGATGTGAATCATATGCTGTGGCCTTCGCAGTTACCAGATCTCAACCCAATTGAACACCTATGGGAGATTTTGGACCGATGTGTTACACAGCGCTCTCCACCACCATCATCAAAACACCAAATGAGGGAATATCTTTTGGAAGAACAGTGTTCCATCCCTTCAGTAGAGTTCGGAGACTTGTACAATGTGGCATGTGGTGGCCCATCACCTTATTGAGACACTTTATGTTGGTTTTTCCTTTAATTTGTCACCCATCTGTATATGAGCTAGGGATGTACCTGAATANGAATACGTTATTCGGGAAAGCACAAATAATGCGATAGAAACAGATATTATACAGATATATACCCGTCTGTATATAAGTAGCGCTAATTCAGGCAAGAATAGATTATAGTTGTGTGGTGTATGGATCAGCAGCCAAGTCTGTGCTGTCAGACCTGGATGTTATCCAGGCTCATGCTCTGAGAATATGTTTAGGGGCAGTGAAAATGGCACCAGTGTGTGCTCTCCAAGTTGAGGCAGGAGAAATGCCACTGTGGCACTGTAGAAAACAGCTGATGGCCAATTAATGGATAAATCTAAGGGGACACAATGAAAGTCATCCAACTAAGAGGGTCTTGTTGGGAAAGGGGTAAAATACAAAAAACAGGCTTTGGATGGGTAGGCAAGGGCATAGCAGAGCAAATGAAAATGAATGAAATTGAATTCTGTCCAACTGTGTTGCGGCCTGTGAGACCAGACTGGATGCTGCTAAATGCCTGTGTGGATATGGAGCTACTGAATATTAAGCACAGAAATAAACAGCAGATCTAGAACAGGAATATTACGTTCATAGGGACAGGAATGACAGTGATCATTTACAGGTTTTTATAGATGGGTCAAAGAATCTACTAACAGAGGCAACAGGGGCAGCAGTGGTGATTCCAAGTTACCAGACTGGGGTCAGTAGGAGAACATCAGATAATTTGAGCGTTTATGCTGTCGAGTTATGTGCAGTTCTGTTAGCATTAGAGTGGGTAGAGGAGATAGTGGCAAGTAAAATACACATCTGTAGTGTCATTGCATTAAGCATTAAATCAGGATCAGCCAGAAATCATTAAGACCTCCTGTATGAAATATTCTTTACTAACTCAAGTTAGCCAGGCAGGAGAAAAATATAGTGTTCATGTAACTTGAATAACACACTTTTTAATACAGGGAAACATCCAACAGGTCATTGCAATCAAAGCCAAGAAAAGGAGACACGTCCTGATTATATGCAAGAAGTTTGAAGAGGAAAGAAGGATGATGATCACAAGACCACAGAGGCTAGGATATTTGGGTTTACACAAGAATGTACAAGAATGTAGTAAAATAAGATAACAGTGGCGATTAAAACCAGTAGGAGGCAGTAATGCAACTAAAAAAGTCCAATACTTTTTAATATCATGATTAATGATATCTTTGAAAATACAGGAACAGGTATACAGTCATCATTGTATGCAGATGATGGAACAGTCTGGAAAAGAGGGAAACATTTAGCACATGTGCTGAAATGTGTACAGAAAGCTATTGTCAATGTAGAGAGATGGTCTTATGATTGGGGATTCAAAATCTCAGTAGCAAAATCATGCTATATGCTGGTCACTAAGAAGAAAATAGGGAATGGGCAGGGGCTAACACTGTACAGTAAGCCCATGGATAGAGTTAGAATATTTAAATATCTTGGGTTATGGACTGATGAAAAATATACATGGAAGAATCATATTGAAAATATTGAGACCAAATGTAAAAAGGTGTTAAATTTGATGAGATGTGTGGTCGGATTTGAATGGGGAGCTGACAAAGAAGAATTATTACACATATACAGGGCGTTGATGAGAACCACTCTGGATTATAGTTGTATGGTGTATGAAGCAGCAGCAAAAAGTCATCAAATTACACAGGATACAATACAGAGCAATAAGACTTAGTTTTGGAGCAGTTAAAACCACACCCATTAATGCAATGTTCATTGAATCCAGTGAAATGCCACTACAGCTGAGGAGAACTAAGTTAGTACTAGCATACTGGACAAGAATTCAGGGAGGAGGAAATGGAAATGTAGCATCAACTGTTCTGCAGAACTGTTGGGANATTTTTCTTTCCCTTTCTTTCATGCTAAGTTGTGTGGTATAAAGTCATGATGTTACACACTCCGATACAGTAGGTGGCGGCATACACCTTCAACGTTGATTTGTAGACCGCCATTAAAACTAAAGAAGAAGAAGAAGAAGAAGAAGAAGAAGAAGAAGAAGAAAAAGAAGAAGAAGAAGAAAAAGAAGAAGAAGAAGAAGAAGAAAAAGAAAAAGAAGAAGAAGAAGAAGAAGTAGAAGAAGAAGAAGAAGAAGAATGCAACTAAAAGGATGCCAACTGCCGTAAAACCCCAAAGAAGAAGAAGAAGAAGAAGAAGAAGAAGAAAGTGTAGCTCTCGCTCTGCTATCCACTGCTTTTCACTGCAGTTAGGTAGACCGTAGTAGTTGCCTCACAGATACAATCGTGAATCTGATGTGGGACTTCCTGTTCAGACAGTGCTTTTCACAAGAATCAGAAAACGCAGTTTGTCAGACTTCCCTCCGCTAACGCAATACGCAATCTAGTCATCGGGTTTTTACGTTATTTTGACTGTGTTGTTTGGCAGTGATCAACAGAGAGGGGGTTCAACGTTACCCACCATCAAAGTTAGCTAGTAAGCTCACGTTAACGTCAGGGCCCTGCTGTGCTCTAGCCATGTCTGCTTCGGCTGGATGCTCCCTGGCGGGCCAGAGCTCGGGCCTTGTCCCCGGTATTTCCATGTTTCGCTGGCTAGAAGTGTTGGAGAAAGAGTTTGACAAGGCTTTCGTGGACGTGGATCTGCTGCTCGGAGAAATAGACCCGGATCAAGTGGATATTACGTACGAGGGTCGGCAGAAGATGACCAGCCTAAGCTCATGTTTTGCTCAGCTCTGTCACAAAACCCAGACGGTTTTCCAACTCAACCATAAACTAGAGGTTAGTAACTGCTGTATGATGCACGGTAAACGTTACATTGAAATTTACTTGCAAGTGAGCTTAGTTCTCATTCAAATGACCCTGCCGAGATCGAAAAGTGATGAATGCTAACGTTGCCGATTTAGAGTGGTGGCACTGTCACTCTTGGTTTTTGGTATGCCTGCCGTTCCACTGGCCGATGGTTCTTCTTTCATGTTCCATTGACATAGCGTATAGCACTTCTCACCGGCATATATCAATACTTGTTGACGTGTGCTGCTACTGATTATGATATGTCGCTGCTGTGGGTAGTTGTTATACGGTATGTCTCGTGTTACGCAGGCAGATATTACTGTCCAGTGGTGGACTCAGGCTGTGTGAAGGGCAGGGGCGGAAAAAGGGCACCAGCGCGCAGAAAGTCGTGATACATTTATGGTAAAACTGTTCCAACCCATTTTCTAGCATGTAGGGCAGCCTATATAGAACTGCATAGCGTTTTCTCCATTTAAAGGGCACCCATTAATGCACATAATCACGTTTTCTTCACTGAGATGGCACCCCAGAGGGCACTTTATCATGTTTTATCTACCATAGGGGCATCCAAGAGAGCACTCTTGTGGCGTTCTTTTCATCATGGGTCCAACAGGGAGACCCCCCCCCCTTGTTGTAATAACTGAATATGGTAAAATAAACAGTGCATTACACCCTGTTAGTGTGTTTTAAGATCTGAGTACCTGTGAAGCACTAAATGTGGAAGCAAGCAATGAAATTGATTGCACTGCAGCTCTGTGAAAGAGCTGAATGTAATACAAATGTTTGTAAAATTGTTCTGTTGTGTGATTTAATGTTTTTTGTCCAGAATGTCTATCCAAACTCCTGGTCACCCCCAAAGAGTTGGCTACAGATGCTGTTCCTTTAGGAGTTTTTAGGAAAACACTATTTCTAAACTAGAACACCCACTGGCAGACCCAAAGGACATAACTGTCCTTACAGTGTACCGTGTGCTGACTCCTTGTGACTATAAAACTTTGGATAGATGTTGTGACAATCCAGGCATATAAGGTCGGTCTCCCATTTGAGGACGACTCCTCGGAATCTGTGGCACAACTATGGTCAAAATTTCCCCATTGGTGTGCACTATGGAAAGGCAGTTAAGACAGGTGGTTCCCCATTGCAAGATACAGCCCTAGTGGGAGGCCCCACGAAGGGACTCCTGCTGGGACTGTTCTGTATTCTCAGAAGCCAGTGCAGTGTTAACTCTGACCTGACATGTCCGCCTCTGGTATCCTCTCCTCCCCCCTCCTTCTTCCACACTTCTTTGCCTCCATTCATCCATTCATCCACCCCTCCACTCTAGGCTCAGCTGGTGGACCTGCGCTCTGAGCTGACTGAGGCTAAGGCTGAGCGTGCAGCAGTAGAAAGAGAGGTTCATGATCAGCTCCTGCAGCTTCATGCTCTCCAGCTGCAGCTTCATGTCAAGCAAGGCCAGGCAGAGGACTCTGACTCCATCAAAGACAGACTGGTAGGTAGGAGGAAGAGATGCTGTCCACAACCTTCAAACTGAATAAATTAGTAATTCAAGATTCAATACTTTATTGCCATACAACTTAGTTGTTAAGAATTTGCCTCATTGTGCTCATGACAGAACAACAAACAATCAAAAAATAAGAATAAAGTGTCAGGTGCTTTAAAATGCAGTATTAGTTAGTGCTTTGCTTTCATAAAGTGCTGGTGCAGAATTGTGGAGCTATTTAGTTTTTTTTGTGGAGCGATTTAGTTTTTTAGGGTGTACTCCGGCTGGCTCTCCAAACTATTTAGTTTATAATCCGAAATATCCCTTTAACCACTCAGCTACTGGACACCCCAGGGCAAACTAAGTTAAACAAAATATAAGCACAGTATATTTGACTCAAGTTGGTTCTCGGTTTTTGTGGTCCATGAAAAGGATCAAAAATCATACATTTATGCTAATCTCATGGAGTAGGTGTGAGCTTCTTCTTGATGATGATGTTTCTGGTAACTTCCTGCGGTCTGTGATCTTGGATTCAGTGTGACCCATTGTTGCTGTTTAATACTCACTTAATCAAAGATGTTGATGTTGGGAAGCTGAAGAAAAGTGTCTGAACGTAGTCATGGCCAACTTGACAGGGCCTAGTACCAGTGAAGTGCACTGTTCTATTCATAAACAGTAGGAATGTTCCCTGCTTTTTAGGACACGGTTTCTGGCTTATTTTACACTGTTGGCTTAAAAAAAGTATGACATTTAATCTCATCCAAAGGAGGAAGAACACCTGCACACTGAAAATAACCACATGAATAATATATGAATGCAGAAAGATACTTGGAGGCTTAATTTAAATGCACACATAAACCTCCTCTTTCTATTTAGTTTGTTATTCTATGTCCTGTGTTGTGTGGTATGTACAGTGCCTTGCATAAGTATTCACCCCCTTTGGACTTTCCACATTCTGCAGTGTTATAACCTGGAATTCAAATTGATTTTATTGGGGTTTTTACCATTTGATTAATACAACATGCATAGTGCTTTGAAGGTGCAAAATACTTTTCGATGTGACACAAACACTAAGAAAGACAAAAAAGCTTCACCCCCACTGAGTCAATACTTGGTAGAACAGGGCTCCAGACTAACTTTTCCACTGGTAGCACTGATGCGACCAACTTTCTCAGTTGGTCACACCAGCACATGATTTGGTTGCCAGGTATGAATTATGAAATATATTGCAAGACGTGTTTTTACAGTCCATGGAGGTATAATGTTAGGTCACGGTGGACATTACTGCAATACAACTGGCTTATAACATAACATTTTATGTTGGCCTTGGTACCGAGCTACACTCCCCTCCAAAAGTATTGGAACAGTGAGGCCAATTCCTGTATTTTTGCTGTAGACTGAAAACATTTGG
>NTHP01000201.1:941239-968863 GCA_003416845.1 Oplegnathus fasciatus | reverse complement strand
CCAAATGTTTTCAGTCTACAGCAAAAATACAGGAATTGGCCTCACTGTTCCAATGCTTTTGGAGGGGAGTGTATATCTTGCTGTTGGCTTATTATTATGAAGACAGCGTTTCCCATACAGAGGCTCTACTTGGGCGGCCCGGCGCTGCGGGCTGGTGGCCAGCGGCAGCGCTGGGTCTAACCTGTGTAATGGCAGCAACAGAGAGTTTGCTGACCCGGCGGGGAGTTGGGGCGGACTGGGATCAGACCCCCGGCGCTACAGCCGCTAACTGAAGGTCCGTCTCAGGAGCTGCCGCTCGCTCTCCCCCCGGTACTCTCCTATCAGTGGGGAGTGAGGCCGAGGGAACATGTAACCTAACGTTAGGTGTATGAACCGTACTAAAACAAAGTTTACTTTGTTTTACCATTGTCATATTACAGTTATTAATCTTACATAGCCACAAATCGGTACATTACCTCGTCACTATGCATCTTGCAAACAGCTGTGTTTAAAAAGAAAAATAGTCGCTTCCAAAACAAATGATGAATGTGACCACGTAAAATTTTAACTTGCACCAACTCAAAAAACGGTCGCATATGCAACCACTTTGGCCACAGCTTCTGTCTGGCCTTTAACTGATTCAGGGGGTCTTTTTAATACAAAATTCCCTCTTTGTGTATCCCTGGACAGTGTTTCCTCACTGAGTTACAGTAGAAGGATTCATTCAGGTGTTGTGAGGTGAGGTGACGTGTGAGGTGAGGTGTTGTGATGCATTTCATCTCAGAGAACACTGTAATCACAGACCAAGTGCATTTAACAACAACTGTCTCATGACAGCCCGTTCAAACAGCAACAACAAATTAACACATTAGACTGATATAAAACGTTTTTTAAACTTAATTTTGGCAAACGACCAAAACAAACAGATTGGCCCCTCAGCTATCAGTTAGCATTATATTCCTCACAAATGTCTATGATGCTTGCTGTACAGGCCCGCAGAACACTGTCCTTGCTGTCATCCAGTGCATTTGATATGCAACATCCATTAAAGAAGTAACTGCGGGATACTGAATTTTTTCCAGTTGGTGTGAGTGCTGGCAGCCACTCGGTGTATCTCTTGTGCAAGTTATCCTCAAATGGTTTATTGACAACCGTATCAAGCACTTGTAGCTGGGATATCATGCCCCCCTGTGAGATGACTGGGTCACCATTCGTGTGTCTGCACATCTTGTCTGTATATGAGTTTTGTTCGTCCCACAAAATGAGCCCTGTTGTATGAAATGTGGCCAATGTTTCCCAGTTGTTTGTTGCACTACATTGTACTACACATTCTTCAACAAATCTAAATACCATTTCTCAGAGTGTCTACAGCAAACTTTTTAAAATATGAAAGTCATCATTTATAACATGATCACTGGAGAGCTGGGCTCTTAAGTTTAACCACAGCAGTCGTCTATTCTGAAGTGTTCTTGCCCACCACACATCTCTGTGATATTTATTGAAAGGAGTATGATCAAATTGAACTCTGGGTTCAGTACGTCTTTCTGTTTGTGTGTTTTTTTATCTGCATGTGTGTTTGGCATCGTGACAACTTTCTTAGATAAGACTGTCATGCAGCTAGTACTAATGCATTTACACACTAGCAGGTTGTTGCAGGATGTCCATGGAAGTTTATTGAAAATGATGTATGAAATAATTTATCTTTGGTCATTAAAATCAGACATACAATATACTAATATAATTACTTACCTGATTGAAAATTATCATTATTTCATTCCAAAAGGCACTCAATGTGTGTCTAACATTCATTCCTCAAGACAGCCAGCAACATCTAAACAAGCCTGGCGCTGTGACTACACTTTGTCTACACCGGCTGGGTAATGAAAGCAGAACTTTAGCAGCAACTTCAGTCTCCGTGATGTGATTAGCAGCATTACTACTGTGCACTAGAAGCATTTTTGACAGCGCTCATAGGCCAAAACAGAATCAATAAAGTTGCACGTGTAAAGTAGAGCTACTAAAGCTACATTTCAGTTTGCAGTTATGTGTGTTAAGTGGCCGTTACAGGGCCAGGGTAAGCTGCTGCAGAGCTCTTTACTCTGCTTTCCAATTGCTTCCACTGCTTTCAGCTGCCCTTTTTTCAATACTGATATGCATATTGCTTTATAATATATCTGCCACTTGTATTGCATGGTTAACTTACTCTCGATCTCTGTTGCCTGAAATTAGAATTTTTCTAATCTATGACTTTTTTCTGTTCTACCTCTGCGTCTTCTCCCCTAAAGCCTGCAACAACATTGGAAGAAATGGTAAGTTTGTATATGGGTCTGTTTTACAGAAGATAAGTTGTTTGGATTGAATATAGATTGTGTAGCTACCCTCGACACAACTTGTGATTCAGTACTTGAAGGCCGAAGTAGAAACGACCGGGACATGAATTATAGCTGTCTTCCTACTTACCTACATAGCCAGGTATTCAGTTGTCCATGGGTCACACTTGCGGTATTTGCTAGTACTCGAAGTGTCTACTTCTGTAATATGGTTCTGGTACTTACCAACAGTGCTCAAGTGCATGTTAAGGCTGCAAGCATGTGGATGTTTTTCAGAGCACACTGGGACACACTTGATTAATGAGGCCATCCCATCACTCATGCAAATACACGTCAAAGTTGAGTTCAGATGCTTTGTTGGTTTTCTTTTTGTTGGTTTCTATTTAAATAGGTAGGATCATACAGAATTACAATTACCGTTAAATGACAGTAGAATGAAAAAACAAACGTACATTCAGGGGGTCTTTTTAATACAAAATTCCCTCTTTGTATATCCCTGGACAGTGTTTCCTCGCTGAGTTACAGTAGAAGGATTCATTCAGGTGTTGTGAGGTGAGGTGACGTGTGAGGTGTTGTGATGCATTTCATCTCAGAGAATACTGTACAAACCAAGTGCATTTAACAACAAATGTCACATGACAGCCCGTTCAAACAACAACAACAACAACAAATAACACATTAGACTGAAATAAAAAGTTTTTTAACCTTAATTTTGGCAAACGACCACAACAGACAGATTGGCCCCTCAGCTATCAGTTAGTATCATATTCCTCACAGATGTCTATGATGCTTGCTGTACAGGCTCCTCCCACAGAACACTGTCCTCGCTGTCATCCAGTGCATTTGATATGCAACATTTTTAAAATCCATTAAAGAAGTAACTGCGGGCTACTGAATTTTTTCCAGTTGGTGTGAGTGCATGATTGCCTGCCAGCAGCCACTCAGTGTCTCTTGTGCAAGTTATCCTCAAATGGCTTATTGACAACCATATCAAGCACTTGTAGCTGGGATATCATGCCCCCCTGTATGATGACTGGGTCACCATTCATGTGTCCAGGGATATAGATAGAACAATAATGTTGTGAACCAATAATGAAAGTAGTTTGGCTTTTGTAAATAACCATTAAGTTTAAATCAAAAGAAGTTATAATGGTACTTATTCCACCAACCTGGTGCCTTCGCTGCCTTACTTTGGTGGCAAGCTAGCAGGTGAGTCCTCAGATTTGTTGTCGTTACAGAGTAAGGCAGCTGCTTTTTATAAAGTTGAAAAACAGCCAAAATACTTCCACACACTGCTTCTCAGATGCTTCGGTGTTGTGATTACCTGGTCAGTGCAATTTTGCTTGCCAGTGTCCTTTTCCAGTATTTTACTGATAGGTCAATCGGACATACAATAGATCAAGCTGATAGTGAATTTTAAGAACGCCCTCTGCTGGACCACAAGGCAAACTACTTCAAACGGTTGCTAATAGACTGCAAATTTTGAATTCGAACAGGTCATTCCAGTTCCAATATTACATTTTCCCAGATTTGAATGAAAGTTTGAATTTCGAATAAAAACTGACAGCCCTATACTGTAATATTACCCAGACAGTAATTGAAAGACAGTAAAAAAGAGTAAACAGACATGATGAATCAGGCATCATGTAGGACTCCATGGAAACTTGTAAACAAAACTTGTGAAACAGCAGCTTACTGTCCCTTGTAATTCACATGAATATACTCTTATTTTTTATAGTACATCTAGTGGTGTTTGACTAAGCAGACGAGAGAACTACTCAAATTATTTATATTAACGATAGGTCAAGTGACTGTAAGGAATGTGAAAGGTGGTTGATCATAGTGACAAACCAATAGAATTGTCCCCAACTCTGCTTTTCTCCTCAGCTCTACAGAGCTTTTTAATGCCTAAAATCTAGCCCTATCACTTTAACTAGCAAAATAAACAACTGCCTTAGCTGGGCTGCTAGCTGACTTACCGGTTCTCAATGTTTGTCCTGTTTATCTCAGGGGAAGAGACTGAGAGCTCCTGCCTCAGCGTGTGTCGCACCAAACTGAAAAGCCCCTGATTCCTTTCTTCTCCCTTAATGTCGAGATCAGCTCCAGGGGTGCGGCTTCCCACACTTGCTCCCAATACTGTCAATTGGGAGTGGGTGGAGCCACCTGGCAGGAATGTAGATGCCTGCAATCACCCTGCCTCTCAGCCGCTTACAACATTTTTAAGCTTTAATTAAAGCTTACTATTGAAAAGTGAGATCTTGTTATTTACTGGGAATTCTGGCCAAATCTATCCTTTTCCCAGTAAAAATAACTGGGAGCCCAGGATGTGTGTGCCCTGTGTGTTTGTGTATTGAAGACAATTGTATGAACCCCCCCCCCTTGCATGCACGCACGTTTTACCGTTCCCAGTCGTAGACTAACGCGTTACAACCAGGCGCCGGTAAAAACAAGGGAAAATATATTTTTAAAACAAAACGATAGTCGCATAAACTATTCGATTTAATTCATGACCCATCCCTAATTAATATAGTAGTTTTCTCAGGGATTTACTTCTTCGGAAGTAGTACGTTTAAAGCACAGGAAAACATTCAACCCTAGTCTGAATATGAGTGAGTAATTCTCACAAACTCTCATTTGATTATTACTTGTTCTGCTGGAACTAATAATGTATGAATTAAAATTTTTCAACATAGATACTGGTAAGATTAAAATGTACATTTATTTGCATATGCTATATATGAATGAAATTAATTATAACTAGTATGACAACCACCTCTGCTAAGTGGTACTGTATTCGGCTGTCAGAGATTGAGGATTTTCACTCATACACTCATGCTTAAAGTGCTTGTTGTGTTGTGTGGTGTTCACATGTGATGTGGTCATTCTAGGAACAGGAGCTTGAGGCCAGCAAGAAGGAGAAATTAGCAGAGTCAAGGCTGGAGGCAGAAGTGAAACTATATAAGAAAGAAAATGAGGCCCTTCGCAGGCACATGGCAGTACTGCAGGCCGAAGTGTACGGAGCCAGACTGGCTGCCAAATACTTGGACAAGGAACTGGCTGGCAGGTAAGGAGTTGGAGCTCATAACATCTTTTAGGTAAAAGTTGAGGGTTTGCTAAGTAACTAATTTATGATATTATTAAGAAATAATATAATGACCGGGGGTGGGAGCATGTACACAAGTGCATGTGTAGTCACTTTCAGAAAAAAAGCAACGCGTTACGGGACTTAGGCCTAGGAATTGCCCTACCAGGTGTTAGGTAGCTGATTTGTATAGGCATATAATCCACTTTAATGTAGGGTAGGCTACCACGCGATCTCCAAATATAGCGCATCATTATACAGCGTTGGTTTCGCTGCTCTGTGTGTGTGTGTGCGTGCGTGCGTGCGTGCGTGCGTGCGTGCGTGCGTGTGTACGTGCGTGTGTACTCACAGAGTCCCGCCAGGCTCATGATGTTCTGGACAATATTGTCATGCTTCAGAAAAGATTCATCACTGTCAGGTCAACGAAGATTTATGTATGTAGATAAAACTTAGTATCATGTCTTTTCGATGAAGTTACTCCTGGGATTTACTGACAGTGATTAATCTTTTCTGAAGCATTAAATATATTTCATAGATTGAAAACAGCATTGAAATTAAGTAAAAGCAAACTGGCAATAGAAAAGCTGTTCAAAAGCATCTTCGCTAAAACGCTATTAGTCTTGAGTATTTAAATACAGTGGAGGTTAAAGCCTTTGTACAACTCGCAGTGGTTATGTATGGGGTGGTGCTGAAATCTCATAATTTTACACATTGTTGTTGGGTATTTTTGAAAATTAAAAATGATCTATAGATAAAAAATAGGAGCTACCAGCACATAATGACATAAAGTAAATGTCAACGGACCACCCCTCACACCTACATCCCTCCAGCCCAATATTTGAAGCATTGGCCCAAAGTGGCGAATCAGATTCAACTCAAAAATTTCTAATTCAGGTGCAGTCATAGAACACAGTACACCTCTTTGAAAGAGTGAGAATACATTTCAACCACCCCTGGTTGGTATAGAGGGATAAGTTCTTGTTCAGTTCTTCATGTTGCCAAGGAAACGATTTCCATGGATCAACAGTAAAAAAAAGAATGGATTGCCTGAAATTTGAATTGACAGCAGAATCTTTTGGTTTGTCTTCCAGGGTGCAGCAGATCCAGTTACTGGGTCGTGACATGAAAGGGCCAGCACACGATAAGCTTTGGAACCAACTGGAGGCAGAGATTCACCTTCACCGCCATAAGACCGTCATCCGAGCATGTAGAGGTCGTAATGATCCTAAGAAACCTCTTCCCTCTCCTGTGGGGCACGTGAGTGTAAATCTACGAAGCAGTTGAAACTGTTATGAAACCTTTATTTGTGCTTCCAAAGTTGAATACTTTAATGTAATTGCAGGACCCAGACATGTTGAAGAAAACCCAGGGAGTAGGTCCTATCAGAAAGATCGTGCTGGTCAAAGATGATCATGAGGGGCTGGGAATCTCTATTACAGTAAGAAGTCACAACTGTGGTTTTTTTGTGTGTTTTCTTTCCTGAAAGTGGCTGTGACAGCCTCTTGAAATTGCACCCAAGATCTTCTTAAAGCGGCCAACAATTCCATGCATTTGGATGTAAAACTGCTTACTTCAAGTGAAAAGATGGCAACAGGGAATAAACTAAGCCTCTAGCTTGTCTTTATGTTGTGCTGCATAGTGAAGTCTTGAATGGTCGTGAGTTGAGTTCCCAGGGAATGTGTCCTTCGAGTAACTATTCCATACAGATCATGTTTGTCCAAGCTTTCGTGTACAGTACCAGCTAAACTTTACTCACTTTTCTAACCTTATTAAGATGTGCTTGAAAATCCGGAACCATGAGCAGCTAAGGGTCTGGAAATTAAGAGAGTTGACTTTTACAATGCACGGAAAGGCTATATAAGTAAATATAAAAAAAATTGCAACTTCCACACAAAGCATTAAAGATGCTTTCATTGACAATGAGCAAAGTTGATCAATTGTTTGTCATCCATTGTCAGAGTTCCCTGAATTATATACCTCTTCACCAGCAGTGCACAAACATATTAATGAAGAAAAATGATCTTGGAGCAACATCAGCTTCAAAGTTTGATTATCTGGTCGTTATGTTACGTTATGATTAAAGCAGAAGTAGTTAACTTGTATGAAAATAACTTTTTGTCATATTTGCTAAAATTGTCACTATGTCCTGACAGTAGTACACCAGACAGATAATCTGTGAAAAAAATCAGGCTCCTCTGGCTCTACCTACTGCCCCTAATGCCATTTGCAAGAATCGACTAATTGCTGCAGCTCTACTTATGATATAAAGCTATGATATTAATAGAGTTGTTCCGATTCCGATACCAGTATCGGAAATGCCTCCGATACTGCCTAAAATGCGGGATCGGGTATCGGCGAGTATGCCAGTCTATGCACCGATCCGATACCATAATTTATTTGCCCCGAAAAAAATCGACTTGTTTCATCGGAAATCAAATCATCTTCGCCTGTCCAAAACAGCAGCCTACACAGCAAGTTGCGCTGTGCTGCTACCATGGATGTATTATGACTGCCTCTGACAACTACTGTTTTAGAGCAGTGAAGAAGAACTGATTCCAGGTGATTTATCACGTGACGATAACAAACAACAAGAGTGCCGTGCTAGCGGAGAGTGTCACGTTAGTCAGAGGTACCAAAATGTCAGCAATTTGGCGATATTTCACACTGGAAAATCCCACGAGTAAAACGGCGATGTGTAAAGCCTCGGACATACTTTCCGCGTTCCGCATCCGCGGACAGTTGCACTCGCCGGCCACACTCAAAACAGGAGACTGTAACGTTAGTTATGGCCGGTAGCTACCTTGGTAAGTAGTGGGTAGCTTGTAGGCTATTGATTGTGGCCACTCGTCTTGTATTCTTTCAAAGACGAATTATATAAACTAGAGCAGTGCCCGCTGAAAACGTGCACACCGGCCGTGCACCGAGAAAAGAACTGAGAGAGAGATGTGTCAAAAAAAATCTTCTCCATAGGTAATGGTTATTTATTCCTAGATTTATTTATTTATGTTCTTTTTCAGTTAATAAAGCTCTGTGGCATTCATTCTCTGTATGTATTTGTTCATGTTTTACAAAGGGTTTAACAATGATAGCAATCATATCACATCCATACAGAGTTATACAGCTGTTAAAAAATAATAATAAGATGTATATTTTTTTTTATTGCACTGGTATCGGATCAGTACTCGGTATCGGCCGATACCGCAAGTTCAGGTATCGGAATCGGTACCGAGAAGGAAAAAATGGTATCGGAACATCTCTAGATATTAATTAGCAAGACTTGTTGTAATCGTGTCATACTGTATTGCTATCCATTTCTTCTATTTTAAGCCACAGCCCGCTCTTTTTGGCTGCACCTGTTAGATTACAATAGGTGGATGGCTGCCGCCTGTGATGTATGGTACAGGTCTGTAAGATTGGAGATACCTGGTAGTGGCCGCCCATTCAAAATACAGAACCTGGCCGTTGCTTGGGGGCAAATGTAGCAGCAACTGCTTACTGTCTGAAAGCACTTTTACAAATGGAAATTAAGCAGAACTGTTGAAGTTGAGATGAGCTGTAAGACTAAAATGATCTCTGATAGTGCTGTTCATCAATTGATTATGCAGGCAAAACAAACAAAAAACAAATGTGACTGCAGAGTACTTGAATGCCCATTTGGGATGTTCAGTACTTGAAGTCAAATTTGGTATGAGTGATAGTAAACATGAACAGAAGTGAGGCAGTCCTATTGGCTAGTCAATCTTGTTATGTGATCCTGTTACTAAAATATTCTTGATATCTAAGTATTTGGCCAAATGGTCTTGTATGTCTGTTCTCATCAGGGTGGGAAGGAGCATGGTGTTCCCATTCTAATTTCAGAGATCCATCCAAGTCAGCCTGCAGACAGATGTGGAGGTCTTCATGTTGGAGATGCCATCCTCGCTGTCAATAGCATCAATTTGCGAGATGCCAAACACAAGGAGGCTGTCACCATTCTGTCCCAGCAGGTAACACAGACGTGCATACGCATGAGCACATTACACCACACTGTATCTCTGTTTCTCTCAAAGTGCTTATTCCGGGTGTCTGTGTCAGCGAGGACAGATAGAGTTTGAGGTGGTGTATGTGGCTCCAGAGGTGGACAGCGATGATGAGAATGTGGAGTATGAAGATGACAGTGGCCATCACTACCGACTCTACCTGGATGAACTGGGCGACGGCAGCACAGCACCACCCAGTAACAGCTCGGCATCACTGCAGAGTAAGTTTTCAAGAGTTGTTTTGACTATTAACAAGATGCTCACAGATCCATAAAGGTCAGAATGCTTAAATGTATGAAATACAGATTTTCCCCGTATTTTGAAAGCTCAAGAGCGCTTGTGCTGCTTGCCCCGATATACATTGTTTTGCCAGAGTTTGTGTTTGCACTCACCACCACTGTTGTAAAGATTTGGCAAACTTAGCATGACTTACATTCATAATGACCACAATTATGAGAAGAGGTTGAAAAATTCTTAAAATTTCCCTTAATACAGAAATGGTACTGTTCACTCCACTGCTCATTAAATGTTTAGCTCAGATGTTTTTTAATCTCTCTTTTCTTCATTCTCATTGCTCTGATTTTCCTGGTTTAAGACTTGCTTCCATGTGACTTAAATATGGTAATCGTGCTGAGAGAGCATTTTCTACTTAGATGTATTCAAAATACACCTGCTACTATTTGTACCTGTGCTCCAGAGTCAGGTTAGATTTCCTTACCTCCAGCTCCTCCAGCAAATATTGAAACTATGATGCAACTGCTATAGGGAGCCAGATGGATTTATTACTTCTGCACCCTTAATCTGGATGGAGTGAATTAGGAACTCAAACTTAATGGGTTTTTTTTGGTAAATATGTGAGGGGACTTTTGCGATAGAATAGAAACTGATTGGTAATGTAGTTGTCAGTTGTATTTAATTACAATTATTTGTACTCTACCTAAGAATATTCTTGTAGGAAAGTGGTTTAATACCTTTCACTGTGGTATTGGTTTTATTTTCATTGTATAGAATATTTGTTTTATTTAATAGTGTGGACTTATAAGCCAGTGTTTGATGAACCTGTTTAAAGTTCTTGTGTTTTGTGTGGATGGCATTTGCACTGATGAAAGATAGATGTGGCCTGAAACACTATGTTCTTAATAAATGCAGGAAGTAGCTGTGATTTTGTGATCATTGAATTGCTGGAGCGTGGGCCATATCAATTTTAATTGTAATAGTCTTTTGTACTACTTCTCCCAACAAAAGAATAAAGACAGGTTTTTTCTGGATTCAGGCATCTAAGGACTAGGCAGAGCATATAGTTTTGTTTTTTGACTTAAATGCAATTTTATAATATTAAAAACATTTAGGGTACTTTCACACCTGTACTTTGGTTCATTTGGTCCAAACCAAGGGAAAAAAATGATACATTGTAGCATTTTAGTTCTGGTCCGGTTCGTGTTCACACTGGCTTTTTTCCAACAAACCAAGAGGAGTAAACATAAAGTCATACAGACTGACAGGTAACTCATTGATTGGACAGTTTTGCTGATTGTCATTCTGAATTATCAGTGCAACATGGAGCCACCTGGGAAAATCAAATTCCGGTGACTGACAGCAGGTCATGCAGCACTTTAAATGCTTGTTACTTGTATATTTATGTTCTCTGGTGTCACAAAGAGCTCATTTTGTAGAGACAGAACAAAACAAAAGGCATCTTATACGGCAATATTAATAATTAGTAATGCAAACCGAGACCCTCCTTTTTCCCACTAGAGTTTGTTTTAACCGAACCAAGCAGGTTAGGTGTGAAAGCACCTCAGTTCCAAATGAGGAAACATGAAGACAATTATGAATTTGTAGAGTGATTATTTTGACCAGAAATGACATTAAGAGATATTTAGCTGTAATTACACGTAGTCTAGGTCCTAAAAGGTACAGTACCAACATTCATTGGTACAGTAGGAGGCAACCATGCCCCCTCTCCCCCTCAAGATACTGATTAAAACCTTAAAGCCTAGACACCACATAACTCTGCTATCGTGCTGTCGGCTTGATGCAGAACAAGATATTACTTATTATATATCTGAATCTGTGTCCATCCTGCAGCTCTGGAGAAGATGTCACTGAGCAATGGACCAGAGAATGGAGGAGATACTGGGAACCCCTCTGAGACGCCTCCAGAGGAAACCCCTTTAGAGCCTCCTGAGACTGACTGCTCCTCCTAGAGGCTTGCCAAGCCATTGGTATTTGGAGAGATAACAAGAGGATTGGTGGGAACATCCCCCACAAAGAACTGAATCTGAACTGAAAATTATGACAAGCCTAGGGACCAGGGAAAACAAACAGAAACAGTCTGTTTTCCCTTTTTCCTCTTGGTGTTCTGGGGTGATGGTATTTGGGTTTTAGCCTGGGCATGTGGCAATGAGGGGTAATTGGGATAAAAGTACATGTTCAATCAGAGGTGTAAGAAATCTAGAGGAGAGAGTGATACTGAACAATGTATGACTTTTTTTTGGATATTCTATTAAGATACTAATGGGAATTGATAGCTCTATGTGAGAAAACGGCAGAAGGAAGTAGATGTCACCAAGCTGTCGTTGAGGCACAGTGATATCAGGGAGGAGGTTGCTCATTGTTGAAAATGTCTTTCAGGGGCTGCTTTTGGGGAGACACTTGTACAGTGTTTTGCTTCTGTTTATATAGTTACTCATCTGGTCTTGACAAGACTATATTGTCCTACAGGGACCCCAGGAGAGGTCAGGAAAATATCTCAAAAAAGAATATTTTAATGATTGTTTAAAAAAACGGAATAAATCTGTTAACAACCTTCTCAGACGTAAGTGAACATTGTAGTGAACAAGAGTAAGGCCATTCACAAGATGTTCAATAAAAATAACAAATTGAAAAACCCTGTGAAATAAATATCAAATGGAAAAATTCTGTAAAATCTTGCCTGTTCGTCACAATACACTAGTTCATTTTTTTTAAGTGATAGTTAGTTGGGTTATGTATTTTTTAACAACCACATAAATGAACATACGTTGAAAGCTAGGAGGAACGATGGGCAAAATGTCCAAAATGAGTTGTCCATGCTGAACAGTGTAAAACTACTCGAATAGCTGCTACTGGCTCTAAAGTTTGAAATGCTGAATCTTTCTCAATAAAATGTAGTAATTTTTATCTTATCCCATCTTATCCAGAAACCTTAAATCTAGAAATCTGTAATAGAGGGCTTTCAGGTGATGCAATTTACCCTCTGGTGACTGCTCTTTCCCTTTGATAACAGTAGCTGTGAAAGAGATAACTGTATCTGCATCCCATTCCAGGGGTTTCCTTCTTTGAAGCATTTCAAGGCAGCGTGCATCATAAAGGTTTGACAAGTACCATTCCAAAGGTGCCTCCAAGTCCCATCCAGAACTGCAGATTCCTTTTCTCTAAAGAGAACACACTAGTAGTATCCCAAGTCCCAGTTATTAATGGTATGTTCAGGGGGTCCTTGTCAAATCATAAAGCCCTTCAGAGCCAGCATTTAGCAAAACAATCAAACAATGAAGACTATGTGAGATGTCTGTTTTAGGCTGAAGGAAACAAGTTCTTTTCCCTCCTCCAGGTACAAGGTCCAAGCATAAATACTAAAAAAAAAAGTGTGTTACAACATCTAATGCCTGACATTGCAAATACTCTTGTAATTTTTCAGTGACTGTATTGTCATACTAGTGTATGACCTCAAAACCCTGTCCTGGTATTGTATCCTATTTTATAAGATGGTGACTGTAGGGTAGATGTTCCACTGATCCCTTATCCCGCCATAGATTTTTAACCTCCATCACTAACATATTTTGTCACTGTATTTTGAATATACTGGGGTGGGCACGATAACACTTCTGTGATATAAGGTAATTGAAAACAATCATTCTTAATAATGGGGTCTTTTTTAACTATATTGCTGTATACTGTATATTTTTATTGTTTTTTATAGTATCACATTACATTCTATTGTAACACATTTGTCAGGAACACCTCACAGTATATTGCAGTAAAATACAACAAACCACAAACCACTCTAAACTGGGTAGAGAGTTGAATCAACCCTTCTCTGACACAGGTCTCACCAATGTACTGTTTGATGCAAAGATATTCAGATCAGAATACATTATTGTGCCCAGCTCTTGTATCTGTTGTCACCACTGCTAACTGCCAGTGTTCTGGCCCAAAGGAACACAAGTAAGTGGAACCTTAATTACACGATGACTCCGTGACCACACAGCATTCACATGTCCGCTTCTTTACTTGCTTTTTGTTGTTCTGTTTTCTTGGTGCTTGGTTTGTGTCTCCAAACTCTAAATATATAATGTGCATCTTTTTAGGTAATGTATTCAAGTTGAGCTATTTATTTAGCCTTTTAATAAAATTTTGCTCCAATTTGGTTTATTTGTAATACATGTGGAGTACTTTTTGCCATTTTAAAATGTCATCAATGCCTTAAAGCTCACCTCATAGTTTAGAAAATAAAGATTTACAAGCAAAGCAAGTACGACAGGGTCCAAGCACCCCCATGCAATTTCGACCTGGCTACTCAACCCAAGGTGATCTGAAAACTGTCAACATCACTGTTGCATCACTGAAAAGAGTTTAACAAATGTTTGTACAAACAGGCAGAATCAGATGCCCTCACAGAGTGCACACTGCCAAGATGTGATCCAGCCAAGAATATTTAACAATATCAAATCATATTTGATTAGATCAAGTTCATAATGAAATGTATTAAAAATAATAAATGTTCATGAAATCCTATGCATATACTGTAGATCCAGTAACACATTTACATTTGACAAGTGACCACTCAAATGCATAGGAGGAAATCGTATTGCACCTCTTACAGCAATAAGGTGTAATGTCACTATGTATTATGCTGCAAAGATGACAGAGCATAATTCAGCATCAATTGAGTGGTCTGGAGCTCCATGCCCGGGGCTCGAACCCATGGAAAAAAAAGTGAAATTCCACAGACACTCCAGTAGAGGGCAGCATCATCAATATTGATTACCTCATCAATAAATTTTTTCAAATTTCATTTTTTTTAAATGCATTGCAGCGACCCTATCATTGGATTCCCATCTAATTTTGCTTGATAAATCTGAAATTCATACTGTTGCTTATGTGCCTATTTAATTCTGTCACATTCGAAGAAACAATTTGTGAGTGTTTTTCTAAAAATGACACTGTATAAACAAAGAGCAAAGTCATGTGGTCAGTGAATAACTGTACCAATTTTGTCACACCACAGACTAATATGCGCCAAGCGATTTCCATTGCTCGATCAAAAAATTGAATAGATATATCAGTGTGAAAGTAATGTTAGTATTCATAGATGACCTCATCGTCTTCTCTGATATTCTTGAGGAGCATGAAATCTGCCTGTTTAAAGCATCTGAAAGAATATGTATTTAAATTGTCACCAGAACGCAGCAAATTCTTCGGAAAACTTCAGTGCATTACCTAGGCCATGTTTCTACTAATGGTTTCAAACTAACCCCGAAAAAGTCTGCACTCTTAAAACCAAAATCCCCAGAATTTCAAGGAGTTGAAGTCATTCCTTTTCTCTGGCTATTAGTAGTCATAGTAAAGCCTGCAGCATATCCTACCACCCATAGGTGGAAAAGCAGACAATTTGGCCAGGAGAGTTTGGCCTTATCAGCTCTATTACGATGGTTGGCGCTGAGTGACACACTGGTCAGCGTTGAGTGAGTCAAGTTACAGCGGGAAGAGTAGAAGAGAAATGCAGAAGTGCATAAGTGTGCTGTATGTGTCGAAGTCACTCACTGTCCCTCAGGTTGTGGCATGTTGATATATATTGAGCAACAAGGTATGCCCTGTCTCCTTCTCCTAGGAGTATTTTTAATTTTGAGACGTCATTAAGCTTTTTGAAATCTGAAATTGCAGAGTTGAACCTGTAAATGTTCCTTATTTCAATGAATGTTTTACATTGTAGGATGAAGTGCATCTCTGTCTCAACCTCACCTGTTGAACAGTGACCACATATTCTGTTTTCTTTTGGTTGCCATGATTTTTTGAGTCTTCCTTTTTCAATTTCCAGTTTGTGGTCCCTGAGCCTGTACCTGGTTTGGATCAGTCTCTGCATTCTATCTCTGACAGTAGAGATATATTCTGCCAATTCATAATCTCTTTCTAGGGCCAGATAACATTCTAATCCACTTTGACTTTTAGTTTCTTCTTTCCAATGTTCCAAATAGGTTTCTTTACATCGCGTTATAATATGGTTTACTCTGATTGGTGTTTGGAAAGCAGTGTTGTTGTGAGACTGTTCAGAGTGTGTCTGAGGGGGGGCAGTTAGTCTCAGCACCAACTGACATAGGGGATTCTTTTCTGGGCTCAGCTCTTGGGTTTGGAGGGCTTTGGAATGGAGGGTGTCTTGGGGCTGGATTTAAGGTGATTAAAGAATCTGAGTGCTCTCTTCTGAATGTTAATGATCAGCGGGTATCTGTCTAATTCTGCTCTACATGCATTTGTTGGTGTTTTTCTGTGTATGTGTAAAATGTACCTGCAGAGTTCTGCATGTAAAGATTCTGTTGGATGTTTGTCCCAATGGGTATAGCTCTGATGACTGAGTGGACCACATACTTCACTACCATACAGAGCAATGGGCTGGATGACACTATCAAATATTTTAAGCCAGATTTGAATTGGAATTTGGAAATTATAAAATGTTCTCCTAATTGCATTTAGAGCTCTTCAAGCTTTTTCTTTTAGTGCATTCACTGCCATGTTGAAACTCCCCAATGCTGTTATGATTATACTAAGGTAGGTATAACTCATACTATGTTCAATGATTTGATTATTTATGGTAAACTGGTATTTGTTCTCCTGACATCTGGGGCATTTTTGAAAAATCATTAGTTTTCTTCATATTTACTGCCCAGTTTACGGCCCAGTTCTGACAGTACTTTTCTACTATGTCCAGCTATTGCTGTAGTCCTTGTTCAGTAGGAGACAGTAGAACAAGGTCATCAGCATAAAACAGAGACTTCGCCTCTCTGTCTAGGAGGGAGAGGCCAGGAGCAGCACATTGATCCAACTGAACAGCAAGTTAATTTATATACACATTAAATAAAGTCGGACTTAAATTGCAACCCTGAGGAACACCTCTTCTCTGGGTGAAGAATTCAGTTTGTTTGTCTCCAATTTTAACAGCACACCTGTTTTTCAGTCAGAAAGCTTTATTGGCCAGGTATGTGTACACATACAAGGAATTTGACTCCGGTTTTGCTCTCAGTGTACATACACAGAAATAGACTTACATAAAGCTTAAAACAAGGACAACAAGCTCGACAAGGTAAACATAAACATTAAACTACTATGTGCAGGTATAAATATATACCAAAAGGGTATATATACAGTATAAAAAAACAAATATATATATAAATATGATTACTGTAACAGGTAGCTTTACACACATGAGGTAGGTGGATATGACAGTATACACAGCATGCATAGTTTTGTGTTTGAGTGATGATATTTACATGATAAAAACTGTATATTTAAACAATGAAAATATATAATAATATAATAATATATTATTTACAGGTCCAGTGAATGTTTGTGTTTCAGGGTTATTACACAGGGATCGTTCCTGACACTCTGTAACTGTTGTGTTGAGTGACAGCCTGAGGAAAGAAACTTCATGTGTCTGGTTGTTTTGGTGTACAGAGCTCTGTAGCGCCTCCTAGAGGGGAGAAGTTCAAACAGGTTATGTCCAGGGTGTGATGGACTCCAGTGGCGGGTTGGTCTTCCTGAGCTGGCGCAGGAAGTACATCCTCTGCTGGGCCTTTTTCCTGATGGAGTCTATGTTGGATTCCCACTTTAGATCCTGGGAGATTGTGGATCCCAGAAACCGGAAGGTTTCCACAGCAGACACCGTGCTGTTCAGAATGGAGAGGGGGGGCAACACCAAGCTGAAGTCCACAAACAGGATCCTTGCATATGTCCCTAGGGAGTCAAGGTGTTGCAGGATGTAGTGCAGTCCTATGTTGACTGCATCATCAACTGACCTGTTTGCCCGGTAGGCAAACTGCAGGGGGTCCAGCAGGGTGCCTGTGATAAATACAATTACATCCAAATACATTGATTTAACCAGATCATACATTTTCCCCCCTATACCACAATGTAGAAGTCGAAAGCTTTCTTGAAATCAATAAAACAAGTGAATATCTTACCATTTTTTGTTTGGTGTACATGTTTGTTAATTGAAGTGTGAAGGGTATATACATTGTCGGTGGTGCTGTGTTTCGAGAGGAAGCCAATTTCATTTTTACTCAAGATGGAGTGTTTGTCAAGGAAATCTAGTATTCTCTTATTTAGAATACTGCAGAATAATTTACCCAGACAACTGCTGACACAGATGCCACGGTAGTTCCGAGGATCTGATTTGTCCCCACTCTTATGAATGGGGGAAATGAGCCATTTGTACCAGATGTCAGCAAAGCATCCTGACTGTAATACAATACTGAACAACTTCAACACTGCACCCTACATCTCTGGTGTGTTACATTTGAGCATTTCATTTTTAATGCTGTCTGGACCACAAGCTTTCCTTGGCTGGAAAGATTTTGTCTGTGTGGTCAATTCTTCCCTGCTCTCAAGCTCATTACAGTCTCTTCACTTGCACCTTATTAATACAGATGTCACTTTACCTTCATATTACTTACTTACTGGTTACTACCCATTTACATCTCTGTTTATATATATTTATTAGTATCGTTTATACCTGCATACATCAAAGTATGTGTATATACGTATATTTATATATATTGTACAAGCTGTTTAACCATCACAGTATATATATTTATAAGTGCAATATCTACATTACAGTTTATTCATTTTATCACTACTGTACACCTGCCTTCCACAGTGTTATATTTATAGTTATATTTATATTTTATATTTATTTTATATATATTCTATTCCTATATTTTGAACTTTTGCACTATTTTATATCTTATGTCTTATGTTCTCTTTTTACTTGTGTGATTTTCTTTTATACAAATGTTTTAGCACTGTTAGAGGGAGCCTGAGAATTAAGAATTTCATTGCCAATGACTGCTTCATTGTAAGTGTTGTGCATTTGACAATAAAGAACTTGAAACTTGAAACTTTCAAAAGCTGTTTTCGTGAATGTGAATACGCCTCACTGTCCTTGTCGCTGCAGCTGGTGCTGCTGTCATGTTTAGGTGGCAGCGGCACCACTCGCTGTCTGAAAGCACCTTCAGTTGTCTTTATAGAATGGCTTCAGAATCAGAATCAGAATTGTGTTTATTGCCAAGTAGATTTACACATACAAGGAATTTGTTTTGGTGTTTTGGTGCAATACAGTAAACAATAAACATAGTAATACAATAAAAATAGCAAGCGCTCTTCCTGTAATCCACAATCATCTCCACTGTCTTTAAAGCGTTGAGCTCCAAGTTGTTCCGACTGCACCAGGTCACTAGATGGTCAATCTCCCACCTGTAGGCGGACTCATCCCCACCAGAGATGAGCCCTGTGAGGGTGGTGTCGTCCCTGAATTTCAGGAGCTTGACAGACTGATGACTGGAGTTGCAGCTGTTGGTGTACAGCAGGGGTGTCAAACTCATTTTAGGTCATGGGCCACATACAGCCCAATTTGATCTCAAGTGGGCCGGACCAGTAAAACAATTGCATAATAACCAATAAATAACAACACATCCAAATGTTTCCATTTCTTTTAGTGTAAAGAAGTACAAGTACATTCTGAAAACATTCACAATTAATGAAGCATCCATTTACAAAAAAGATGATGAACAGCCTGAGATGTCTCAGTTTTTCCACATTCAGTCAGTCTACTGTCATTACATGTGCATTACAATTTACAGATCACAGTGGCTCTACATAGGCACAAAACGTTTAGTCACATGTATTTTGGAACTGAACAACAATATAGTATTTTACTTTATGATTNCAAGTGCATCAATATTAGGTGTCAAATCCTGAGCAGTTGCCAATTTCAGAATGTCATTTAAGCGCTTGTGTGTGAGCCTGGAACGCAGTTTTGTTTTATTGATGCTCATAACAGAAAAAGCTTGTTCACAAAGGTAAGTAGTACCAAACATGCACAAAACTTTTGAGGCCAGGGCTGTCAATTTGGGGTACCCTGGTAAGAGATACTGATAAAATGTGTCCAAGCCCACCGAGACAAATTTTTCCTTCAAAGCTGAATCACATTGCAAGTCAATTACCTCAAGTTGGATGTCCACGGGCAGATCAGAAGCCTTGACTGTGAATGGCGAGCGAAAAACTGTGAATTCTGTCTCAAGTTCACCAAAGACCTGAAACCGTTGCTGAAACTCCCGTAGCAATCCCGTAATCTTGTCTTTGTACCGATTCATGTCCGCATCAATTCCGGTGGCACGCACATTTCTTAGACGGGGAAAATGAGCAGGGTCTCCGTTTGACAGCTGTGTCTCCCACAAAGTCAGCTTCAACTGGAAAGCTCGTATGCTGTCATAATACTGTGTGACAACTTTGTTGCGGCCTTGCATTATTTTGTTCAGATTATTCAAGTGGTATGTAATATCCACCATAAATGCAAGGTCCTGCAGCCATTCTGCGTCCTGTAATTCTGCCACTGGTTTTCCCTTTTGCTATAAATTGTCCAATTTCCTCTCGTAACTCAAAGAAACGCATCAGCACGACTCCTCGGCTTAACCACCTTACTTCGGCGTGGTATGGCAGGCCATGGGTAATGTCTTTGTCAGTAAGAAGGCTGTCAAACTGACGATGATTCAGACCTCTGGCTCGGATGAAATTAACAGTCCGGACAACCACTCCCATGACGTGATCCATTCTTAACGACTTGCAGCACAATGCTTCCTGGTGCAAAATACAGTGAAAAGTCCAAAAACTATGCCCTGCATTTGCAGCCTGTACTTTCTCTCTGAATTTTGTCACAACACCTGCCTTTTTGCCGATCATTGATGGTGCACCATCTGTAGCCAGGCTGACAGCGCTGACAGTCCACCCCAACCCTGTCCAGCGCTCCAACGAGAGAGCTGAAAATGTCATTCGCTGTTGTGGTATCTGTCATTGGCACCAACTCAAGGAACTCCTCCGTGACAGTCAAAGTCTCATCAACACCACGAATGAATATGGCAAGTTGAGCAACATCTGTAATGTCCGTGCTCTCATCAATTGCAACCGAAAATGCAAGAAATTACTTAACTTTGTGCTTAATTTGGCTTTCCAAGATCCGAAATCCTGTCTGCCACAGAGTTTCTCGTCAGGCTGATGTTGGCAAAAGCCTGTCGCTTGTCGGGGCACACNATTTCTGCAGCCTTCAGCATGCATGTCTTCACAAACTCGCCCTCAGAGTATGGCTTTGATGCTGATGCTATTTCGTTAGCAATGAGGTAGCTAGCTTTCACAGTTGCATCGCTAATCTCTCGGCTACGACTAAAAACAGACTGCTGTTTCCTCAAACCTGCCAACAATTCATTTGTCTTCTCTGTTCTCAGTTGTCCTTGCAAGTTCTTGTATTTTTTGCCATGATGAGTCTGATAGTGGCGCCGAATATTATATTCCTTGAGCACTGAAAGGTGCTCTGAACACACCAAGCACACTGGCTTCCCATTTATCTCTGTGAAGAAATAGGAACTGGTCCATTTTTCTTGGAAAACCCGACACTCTGTGTCCACTTTTCTTCTTTTTGACAAAGACATTTTCCACTGGCGGCTCCTGCATGAACAGTAGCCTACGCTTGACAGTGTTGTGTCACGTAGCCTGTACGTAAGCACATGGGATCTACAATAGCGTATCCAGCATAGGGCCTGCTAGTGGTACACAGGAGAAGTTACTCTTCGGGCTTTCTAGGACAGTGCGACCCCCAGTGGACAAATCAGGAACAGCAGTGCATTTTATTGAAAAATTAGAATTAATGACTTCTCTGCAATTTTCACACATTGCAAAGTCATCCAGTGGGCCGGATTGGACCCTTTGATGGGCCGGTTCTGGCCCGCGGGCCGTATGTTTGACACCCCTGGTGTACAGGGAGAAGAGTAGAGGGGAAAGAATGCAGCCTTGAGGGGATCCTGTGCTGATGGTCCGAGAGTCAGAGACATGTTTCCCCAGCTTCACATGCTGAGTCAGGCACTTTCAGCTGGGAGAGCTTGTCCTGTAGCAGAGCCGGGATGATGGTATTAAAAGCAGAGCTGAAGTCCACAAACAGGATCCTGGCATAGGTTCCTGACGAGTCCAGGTGCTGGAGGATGAAGTGGAGGGCCATGTTGACTGCATCATC
This sequence comes from Oplegnathus fasciatus, assembly GCA_003416845.1. NCBI lineage: Eukaryota > Metazoa > Chordata > Actinopteri > Centrarchiformes > Oplegnathidae > Oplegnathus > Oplegnathus fasciatus. The sequence continues at coordinate 947,140 of NTHP01000201.1, read as the reverse complement.
TACAGAACTGTAGGGGGTCCAGTAGTAGGTCTGTGATGTTTTTGAGGTGTGACAGCACCAGGCTCTCAAAAGACTTCATTACCACAGAAGTCAGGGCGATGGGTCTGTAGTCATTAAGTCCTGTGGTCCTTGGTTTTTGGGGACGGGGATGATGGTGGAGGATTTGAAGCAGGCTGGCACATGGCATGTCTCCAGTGAGGTGTTGAAGATGTCTGTGAACACCGGAGACAGCTGATCAGCGCAGTGCTTCAGGGTGGATGGAGAGTCTGGTCCTGCTGCTTTGCGGGGGTTCTGTCTCTTAAAGATCCTGTCAACGTCTCTCTCCTGGATGGAGAGGGACGATGGTGCACGAACACACATTCACAGAGCCCGTGTCACACAAGGGAACAATGGAGAAATACACAATAATATTTGACAAATACAAATGCTATTTATACTATACAGTATCTTTAAGTGGTGGAATATAATTTCAAGATTATTTTAACATTCATCATTTAACATTTATTTTGCAGGGTAGCCTATATAGTAAGAAAGCACACACTCACACTATCTGGCATGTAGTCAAGGTCTTAATCCATTTGCCTACTGAAGACACTACACTCCATGAAGACAGTGAGACAAAGAGAAGTATGGGCTGAGCAAAAGAAAGTCAGTCAAAGAATCTTAGCTGACATTTGGCCTTTTCCAACTTCATACTTTTAATGCTCCGACACTAGCATATAGGACACAAGATGACGGCATGAGACCATGGAATGAAAGTCATTATATTAAACAATGTTAGTTGAAGTTAACGTCAAAGATGCTTTGCAACAAGCAGAAACTGCAGGAGCTACTTAAAGATATAATCTTGAAGATTTAATTTAAATAAATGTCTGTTAAGTCATTATCTGTCGCTGAATGATGCCTCACAATGTTGATTGAGCCTATGGACCACTGATGAAAGCCCTTGCATTTGCAGTATTACGTCCCGGGTGTCGGCAGCGACTTTCCCGGAAAAATCACAAGTGGTGCACAATTAGGCTTTTAACAAGGCTTTTAACAAAACAGACTCGCTCTTCAACTCACCTGTGTATGAAGCGGCGTATTGTTTTTTCCGGTCTCTGTTTTGAGTAAACGGTTATTATGGCCGAACAAACAAAGAAAAGGTCAATAACTACAGACAAAGAAAGTGAAACTGAAACTGAAGTGAGTCCAAAAACACACCTGCAATTACCAATTATTGCCATAGGTGCTGTGAAAGACAACGAAATGAAAATCTTCGAGATTATAACTTTAACTATGATAGGCATTGTTTGCAGGCAGTTATGAGAGCGTAGTTGGTACAAATATGTCTCTTGAATAATACTCCTTTCAGACAACAAACAGACACGCGTATGGTTTGGGTCTACTGAACGCACATTTGACCCACATTGGACCCATTCATATGAGACAGCCACCCCGCACTATAGCAGAGACTCTGTCTGCAGTGTAGTGCCATAAACTTCATTGTGAAACCACAGAATTACATCCAATAATTACCAGAGTGAAATAAAAATGTCCGACAGCTTTGATGGAGCTCAGGACTCATCCTGAATGGTTGCTTTATTCCAAACCATTTGACGGGATAAACTTGGGATTCGTCTGTAACATCTTACCTCTCTGATCTGTAGGAAACACAGTTACCATTAGATCAATCCTGACACTGTGTTGGGATAATTAGGGGTTATGAATAGTTAATGAAGTTTACCACTGCTGTACCATGTGCATAAAGCTGTGCTTATGCTCTATTCTCTCAGTTTGCAGACATACATACTGTTTCTGCTTCTGATGGCTACAGATATTTGATAAACTCAAAGGAAAGAATACTACATACAGCCGTTGTGGGCAACAGACAGAACATCAGCACTGACGTTTTTGTAAAATATTCAGTGACATGCGAACATTATTGGTGTGACTCATTAGTTTAACCTTTTCCTTCGTCACATTAGAAGTTGTATTTTCAGGGGTCTTTCAAACTGTAAGAGCTGCGAAACAGAGGAAAGTAAAAGAAAGGCAAAATTCAACATTTTGGAGAGCTGTGTGTGCACGCCTCCGCCAACTAAAGCCACTGTGCTCTCTTTATTGACGAATGTCAGTGCAGAATTGGTTACATTTTTCATCAAGGAGTGGCTTTGTGGCTGTCTCTTATTTGGTGTGATATGTGTTTGGGCAGAGCCTGAAAGTGGATGTCTTGTGACAAAAACATGAGAGTTGGAAACCCTCCTTCTAACCAATCTAGCTAGCTTCCTAACTGTAACAAGATAGTTAGCCTGCAGGCAGGGACGGACTGGGAAGGAAAAATGTCCCCGGACTTTTTGACTCAGACTGGCCCACCAAAACCACCCCAACGATACACCACTACCCACACAACCCAGCCACATTTTATGTAAACAAGATTACTGAACAATGTTTATAACAATGACTTTAGTAAAACAGATGTAAAATAGAACAAGGGGAACGTGTTGCTCTGAGGAGGAGGGCAGATGCACTATCATCAACCTGGACAACTAATTAGTATAATGAGTATATCTGTATAAATATTATAACATTAAATAAAAAGTATAATGTTAATATAATAGTATAATGTTAGTATAATAATAATATATTAATTATATATTGTTAGTATATTAATTTTCAAGTTCACCTTTACGTTTTTTCTCTTTTTGTTTCTCCCTCTTGCTCCACTCTTTATCCAACTCCCAGTGCTCCCGATGGCCAGTCCGAGCATGCCTGCAGGGAACTGCTGTAACTGACTATAGCGTTGACTTTGGCAGAAAGGCTTTCACCTATTTCGTAGAGACGGGGATGAACTAAGCTGTGCCACTTTCTGGTGTGGCTTAACTCTTGACAGGACGTACCAACTACCAACATTTTAAAAATTCAGACTGATTCATTGGTGAAATTGTGTAAATGACAAAAAAATCCACAGGAGATGCATTTTCTCTGCCGTTAATATTTGTAAAATTAATTTCAGAAACTTACTCAGAATATGATTTTGCTTTGAGGTTCCAGCATGCACAGTAGAGCAGTGAAAACACGCTTCCTTAATTAAATCATGGCCACAGTATCTGTCTGTCTATGTTTTCAGTCATGTTTCCCTTTAGGACTGAAAAGTTATATTTATATGTTTTAGGACTTCCGTGTTCCAAAATTCCCATTGACATTTGTGTTTGGAGTGACAGTGGACGCACCTGTTGGTGTCCAGCATATCTGTAGCTGAGGAAGTTCCTTTTGTAAAGGATTGCAGATATATAACAGTGACAGTGATTTCCTCTTGAGATATTTCCTAAACTCTGGAACACTCTTCCTCTGGAAAAATTGCCTTTTACGTTTGACAACTTGTGTCATCAAACCATGATGATATCAGAACTAGCAAAATGAGAGAAGTGCAAGTTTGGTCTTGTGAGACAAATGCAGATGCACAAATAGTACTAACATTAGCAACATGCCTGACAACTGGAGTCATTATGGACCATTTCATTTCATTAAGCTTTCACGAAATTGTTTTGCTAGAACAAGAAATCCAGTATTTAACGTTATTGCTTTGCTCCTGTCATTACCTGTCTAATTATTATTGTAATTGCAGTCATTCGATATTTTCGTACTCGTGCCAGTCCCTTTGCATGTAAATAACTTATCCTCAATAAGTCATAATTATACATGCACTTTTAGTACTACATTTTAATGTGTCTTGACACATTTAATATGTTGTTATTTGTTAAAACACAATTTCTGTGTATTTCTTAATGCAATGTCAGTTGTGATTTAAAGCTGATGTAAATTGTGTCACAATAGTGTGCTGCAACAAAGCTTGAACAAAAGAATCCATTCATTATTTGAGATGGTCATGTGAAATTATCTGTGATGGCTCAACAAAACAATAACAGCTGTGAGAATAGTTGGAAGGGCAGTGAGAGGTTACTGCTGCACGAGAACTGAGATGAGCCAAGTGCAGACATCTGGGGGATTGTCAGCTCTGAGGTCAGAGGTCACAGAGCGTACAGCCCAGCTCAAAACTGGAAGAATAAAGCTTTCTCAAGTACACAGAGGAAATAAAATGTAATGAAATGAACAAAATGAATGAGGGCCATTAACACATTAGGACTCAGCCTGTGGGGATTCTAAATATTTATGGCAAATTTCATGGAAATCTGGTTGTTAGTTTTTGATTTCTTGTGTGAAGAGTTGATTACTACTACTTCTTGAGATTGGCAAAACTGTGTGGCTTCGTCATTTGGTAACAAATTTATATATCAAATTTATATTACATATTTTTAATATGTCTTTCTTAGAAGTAGAAACTTTGGCCTGGTTCTAGATTAAAGATCAGGATGTGAACCATGAGTATCCACATAAATCATAAAATCACAAGAAAGATGACCATGTTTAGATAAATAACTTGTACTTGCAGGTTACAGCTGTGGCACAAATGAATTTCGCACATCCTGTGCACTGTTACTCCTATCCACCCCATTATCTGGATCAAAACTGACCCACTTTCCCTCAAATAAAACAAAGCAGAGGTGAAAAAATGAAAAAAAGTGTAGATATCACAAAAAAGTTTTTACGCTTGGCTGAGATGGAAAAGTACATCGATAGAAGCAAAATGCGACAAAGTACAATGGAAACAGACTCAGTGAATAAATCATGACGTACATGAAGCATGTGACTTAGATGTCCACCGAAGCTTCCGCTCCACTGGAGAGACGACATCATGGAGCAACAAGGAGACTGTAACCTTCCTCAAATTAATACATGAAACAAACATAAATGCTGGCCTGTCACCACTTCCACATCGTTTCCATTTATTTGAAGTTTGACTGGCACCGTGTTCTTCTGCAGTGCTTTAATGGCACCCACTGAAGAATTAGCGCCACCAACTGTTCATCTTGATGTACCCACCTCTTAATATTCGCATAACCGAAGTGGATTAATATGCATTTAGTTTTGCCAATCTTGTTGAAATTTGCGCTAAATTTGGATGGAAACTTGGCCTGCGACGTTCATATTGGACTGCCCATCGGGAGCACTGGGAGTTTTCCCAGTGGGCCATTTGACAACTGGGGCTGATGCAATGCCAAATATATTTTTAAATAAGTCCAGCCCCCGCTTAAATAAACATAAGAGACAAGTTATTCATTTGGCACCATTACCAGTCAGTCATCTCAGCCTCTTGAGCCTGAAGGCACTGGGAACAGAGAGAGCAGCCCAGTGAGCCCAGTGAGACCAGTTCAACTGTTAGTCAAGGTTTAGCAGCTGAAGCGGTCAGACAGAAGACAACAGGGAGAAGATAAGTAGGTTTGGGTTTGGCTAGCTGGCTGTTGAGCTCTATCAGGTGTCTTATTGAAACATGTTCAACTTTTCATAAAGTCGCTCGTCAGTGTCACTTCGTGAACCAACCAATCACAGCCTGGATGGGGCGGGAGATTAAAAAAAAGTTGACATACTGCAGTAAACCTCAGAAATGTTGAATTCATAGTTCTGCCATGAATGGTAATTGATTATTGATAAGTTAGTATTCAGCATTAACACATTAGAGACTGACCACCAATGTAGGGCATTTTTCTTCCACAAAGATTTAATGAAGGAACAGAAGCTACAAAAATGATAAATATTGGTTGTGTATTTCTTAAACTGCTGTATTGTCCAATTGGAATTAATATTATACTAGTGGTAATATACCATTATATGAACTTATATGAATATACTTACATTATATAATTTATATATTATTATTATTATACTAACATTATACTATTATATTAACATTATACTTTTTACTTAATGTTATAATATTATACTGATATACTCATTATACTAATTAGTCATCCAGGTTGAGGATAGTGCATCTGCCCTCCTCCTCAGAGCAACACATTCCCCTTG